>NAGG01000759.1:0-59519 GCA_003031705.1 Calonectria naviculata | reverse complement strand
GAAATGGGGGCGGGCCCAGAAGTAGGTTGGTTGGGTTCAGTCGAGAGGGTCGGGGGGAGGAAAGGAAAGGGGAATAAAGAGCCGAGGAGAGAGGGTCGAGTCCAGTCGATAGATGCGATGCCGGGCGAGGCAGGCTGAATCTGAGGTTCTAGGTCCTAACAAAAGAGCGAGAAAGGAGGGAAGCGGGACTGTTCTCGAACCAGCCAAGCAAAGTGAGGTTGCGCAAAGCAAAGCCAAAGCCAAAGCCCGTTGCTCGCGGTCGGTCCCAACCAAGGCCGAAAGCGAGAGTCCTTCCTGAATGACAAGGCAGGGGCGCGCGAGATACAGTAGACTGACGGATCAGAGAGAATCGATCCTTGGGATCGGGTCGGGGGGGGGAGGCAGAGGGACTGCCTTTGCTCTGACTTGCTTGCGTCCGGCTTCGTGGGTCGTGGGTCGGGGGGGCCTCAGGCGTGCGCGGGCGGAGCCATGAGCCTTGGGCGAACGAGAGGTCGAGAGTGGGAGCATTGCCAACCCGTTACTGGCCATGGCTGCCAAGCTGATACAAAGCGGGCCGAGGATCCGCTTAAGAGTGGATTTATGCGTTTAGCCGATTCCGATCCGATTTCTGGAAGAGCTGCTAGCTGAAATAAGCCAGACATATTTCGTGCACCGGACCCGCATGTGCTCGACCCATTCATTTTGTCATGCTTAATATGGTGGCTGGGCCATGTCCTTGGACCCTTGCGGGACAGCCACCCGATATCGCTCAAACGGGGTTCTGTCATCCTATCCAATCTCAGGTCCTGTCACCGGAACGCGATGATTCCCAACCCGGGGCAGCGGCGCAGTCGCGTTCTCATTATCTAAGTAAAGCCTGATCAATTTCCATCCCTAAATCCCCTAAATCGCCCAATGGCTTGGTCCAGGCAAATTCCCGGCGCGACACGCGCGTCTTTAATTACCTGTTTGGGCGACCCAGGAAGGTCCGGACGGTTTTGACATGCACACTTGCGCACATCAGCGACGGCTGAGAAAAATGGAAATAAAGAAAAGCAATTAGACAGATGAACCAGCGCCCAGCCTGCCCATTCGCCCAGTTTCCCATCCCCCTGCGCCACACTTTTCCAAATGCCGCCTCCTCGCACACCCAATCCGGCATCCAGCAACACGGCTCCCTGGGGTTGGGACCAAAGCACCCAACACATCCCTGGCTGGTGGGTGAGACATTGCCATGCATTTATCGCGGCACGGCACTAGCCAGCTGGCGTCCGCCGCTAGTCCCATAACCGTGGGTCTCCGTCACGTGACCGTTGCACAGTGCATCGCGTCGCCGAAAATTTTTGCTGGCACTGTTTTTGAATATCTTCTTCCGCCGTGAGCCGCAAACCTTTCTTTTCATCAACAACTCTTTCAACATTTTCCAATCGCCTTTGGACGTTCGTGAGCGAGACGGCAGCTTGCGAGATTGCACGCATAACTTCGAAATTTGCTGCCTTGTGATTTTGGAGCCAGCGGAAGTGTGCTGCATCTCGGGGGTTGGTCTGACTGCAAGCGCCGCGTTCTGGCGCGTATGGATGGTTGCGTTTGCTTTTCCAGCCTCAACGCATCTTGGATGGTAAGACTCCATTTCCTCCCCCTTTCTCCTGCATCTTCACACCTCTTCCCCTTGCATGATGACACTTGTAAACAAGTCTTCTTTTCCCAACCGAATCGACCATGAAGAAATTCAGTCTGCTCGGGCCCTGGGCCTGTTACTTGCCAGTATCTTGTCTGACTACACTCACATTCAAAATTTTCAATGCACCCCACCGGCGCCTACAGCCTTGCTAACTTTGGCTGTCTAGATCTGAAAATTTTTGCTATCAAATTTGCCCCAATTAACACAATCTCACTGACAGGCACCCCAGTGCACGTGAGCATTTTAATCTGTGAGTAGAAATTTTTCTTTTTCAACAACATCACCTGTGAGATGATGAAATTTTCCATCGCATTCGCAGTTTCCACTCGAGTCCCATACGAGCCTATGTTGGGATAAATGAGGGTTCAGCACTTCCTTGGATGTCTTATCACAAACCGTTTATCACGTTTTTTGTTGTCTAAAACTCTTTCGAGAATTGACGCTAACATTGCATCAAAGGTTTTGGTAATTGCATATAATGCACTTCTCTATCTTAGATAGTAATGCATGTACCTGAATACGATAGTTCATCCTAATTTCTCGTGTCTTGTGTAACGTTTCTCCCATTGTGACTGTATCCCTGTAATTAATGCACGTTGGCGCCTCAAAGCACGTCAAGCTCCTTAAATTACACCTCAGGGGTTGACGGGCAAGTGACAAGTCAAAATCTTCTTGATATCTTGCTAGTGTCTAGAATTCCATGTCCCCCGTCCAACGCCATGTCCCCCCGTGTTTCATTTCATACAAAATCTATCAGCCTATGCAGTAGCGTGCATGCACTGGTTACCTCTAAGTCAGCTCTAAGCAACTCGAAGCTCGTCTCTGAGATCGTCTCTCCTCACCCTCCCACCAACAATTCCCCTTCTGTTACGTCCAGTCCTGCCACGGCCCAGCCAGTTCAGCTTGAGCATCTTGCACAGCTCCACCATCTTGTCGTTGCCCTCATCGTCACGGTCGCCGGCGACAACGCCACCAAGACTGGAGAGCACGCTCATGCACTGCAGCATGCGGCCAACCATGTCTGTGACGTGCTTGGAGTCGTCGACGGGCTGCTCGCGCTCGCGAACACTGCCGAGCGGCGGCGGTGGAATGCCTGAGGGTGTAAAGGGCCGCAGCACGCCGTCGCTCCCGTGACTCCCGAAGCTGACGTTGCTTATGGCGCGGCTACGGCCGCCGGCGGAACCCTCGCCCAGCAGGGTCGTGCTTGTTGAATTGTACGACGCCACCGACGGGTCGAGCGACATGGCAGTACCGGGACGACCGGATGTGAAGGAGTCTGAAGGCGATGTGGAGAGCGCGGCTTCTTGCGGAGGAGACGAGAACGCCGAGTTTCCAAGGGCCGAGGGCAGAAACTCGAGGGACAAGCGGGAGAATATGGTTTTCAGCGTTTCATACCGCGGGAGAATGACAATGTCCCGGTATGCGATTAGAACCAGCCTCCTAACGTCAAACACTGTTCCAGCTGGTGTCACTCGCGCTGTCTTGTCTGATGACGATGATGTCAATACACCTCCCCAGAAGTCTCGGGACTGCTCTCTGTTCATGAGTGTGCCACAACCTGAGACCTCGAGGTTGAGTGGCAGAAACACGGCCTGCATGTACGGCAAAATAGATGTAAAAGTAAACATCCAGAGCTCGACCAATGTTGGGATGAAGCGGTCCTCTGGTGTATTGCGGAGGGTTCGATCCAAGGACGAGAACCCCGTATTGAGCAGATCTCGTAAATCGTCAAGCATGGTATTCGGTGACCGGCGATGCATACACCATTGGATATGCATCTGAACGACACGGTTGAAATCTTCAACTGGCAAACGAAGGTCTTCGCCCTCGAAGATGACTAGTAGTTTGGCCTTAAGGTACGGCCAGGCGTCGTCTATAGACATGTGGTTATGAAGGCCAAGCTTCCCTGGGTCCACAGGGTCGTACATGCTCGACATTTGAGACAATGACGGAAGACTACTGGGGCCTGGCCATTCGTTCTGGTAGCTGCCTTCGCTCTCGAGGCGAGCTTCAGACCGCTCTGCAAGCTTCTTGTCCTTCTTCGCCTTGGCAAAGCTGGCCGAGTTAGGCGCAGGACTCGGAGGAACGTTAAAGTTATAAAGCGGATTTGGCGCATTTGGGTCAGTTGGTCGCGAATTGCTGGCGGCTGATGAGAGTGGGAGATGATACTCATCCTTGAGTTTGTGCTTCTGCCGTGATAGAAAGTGATGCTTCTTCTCCTTTTCTTTCCCCTTTTCTTTTTCTTCCGAATACGACTCTATAGGTCGAATGGTGGCCGAGGAAGAATTGTTCAGATTGTACATCGATTGATTAACAGAAGGATCGACAAGACTACTGGTGCTGAAGTTGCCGCGCTGCAGGGCAGACAGTGCCGACCCAATCTTGCCAGGGCTAGGTAGCGGCTTATCCTTCGGGTCGCCCTTTGTCCCAATTTTTGGCGGGCGGGAGAAAAGCTTGACCTTGCCCTTTCCAGCGCCGGGTTTTTCTGACGCGGGCGGAGGGGGAGGGGGTTGAGAGTATGGCTGCGGAGATACGGATTGAGGTCCTCGGGGAGAGTTGTGACCTGACCGCGGGAACACCATGTTTGCGGCCGCCGTGGCAGCTGAAGAATGCGAGGTCCCGAATCGATCAGATTGTCCATGACCTCCAAAACCGCTGTCTCGTGGTGCGCTGGCCTCGGTCAAGCTCAACATAGGTGGACTGATGGGTCCCTTGCTCCCACTGCCTCGACGAACTCCATCGTTGGGGTCACCAGGAAACGGGACCGTCTGCGAGCGTTGCCTGCTGTGCTGGTTGTTTTGATGCGACATGACAGCCGCCTGCGCGGCAATCTGGCTTGCAGACATGCCTGATGTGGATGACGAGGCTGCAGCCTGGGCAGCAGCTGCTGCGGCGGCCGAAGAGCTTGCGGAAGCAGGCGCACCGTGGTGGCCCATGTGGGACGAAAGGTTCGACATGCTCGTAGATGGCAGTGAAGAGTCGAACATGCCCTGGGTCGCGGAAGTCTTGCGCGAATGCCCCTTCAACAGCGGTGCCCCAGGCGACCCTTGGGTGACTGCGCGTGTGCCAGTAGGCCGTGGGTAGGGATGGTGTTGCTGCAGGCTGGCGCTGCTCGAGTTGGCATGAGACGTGAATTGGGTGTAGATTGGTGTCGCGGGTGACGAGGGCTGCCCTTGCTGGGTCGGTCGGGCCTTGGGGATGGTGATGGATGGCGCGGGTGTGTCGTCGTCCTCGCTGCCAGACGACTCCACGCGGCGCAGGGCAGGGCGCGACGACGTAGACGACTGCGAAAGTTGAGACGAGGTGCTAGAGAGGGGAGTGAAGCTGCCGGGGCCTCGCGGTGGCTGGGAGCGTGAGGGTTGCATGTTGGGTGATGCGCAAAGGTGTGCCGCTGTTACATCTCGATCATAACCAGTTGCAGAGCGGCATGTCGCTCGGGTGAGGGCGGAGGGCGGGGGGTTGAGTGAGACTAATGCGCCGGTTGGGACGAGCGACAGATGCACCGAACGTGATTGGATCTCGGCCGCGGTGGTGGTTTAGCGAAACCTCGACAATGGGTGTTTGTGCGTGTTGGAGAGGCGACGTTGAAATTGTGTTTCCCAGAGGTGACGGGTTAACGAGACGCAGCCTGTCATGGGACCGAGCCACACCCATCGTGTTTCCCCAGCGCATCCACCAGCAACGGCGCATACACCGGTCTGAGTGCTGTTTACTCTCACGTGACGGACCTGAGAAGTTCAATGTTCGGCTCCGGAGGTCCATTCTTGATCGACAGGAGATCTACGGTGTACCTAGGTTTACTTGGGCAATGGTCCTTGCGTCGTTTGAGTACGAATTTCTTTTTCTAGCCAAAGCGAGACATGAAAAAAAAAATACAACATTGCTTATGCGGACCGATGTGACGTGTTCGTCAATACGTTGCTTGTTTTGCCACGACTGGGAGAGCTGATGGTGGGGTACCAAGGGTATCTTCGCCAAGCGTAATTGTGTAATGACGGATGATTTATTTTCTTTTTTTCAATTTGAATCCCTTGAAAAGAATTTTGCACTCGAGCAACAATTGACTTTTGAGTGTGTAGTCCATGTTTCAGAAAAAAATAACCGACGAATTGGCTTTGCCATACAATCAATACAGCTATTGAAGCAAGGCCCAGGGGTTTGGTGACTTTTTTCTTCTTTGAGGAGCATTGGGCGAAAGTCATGTGTATAAGTGCTACAGCATTCGTCCCTAGTATATGTATACTGAGTTAACACATCTATGCGATCAATGAGACTCGTGGTGAGTATTCAACTATAAATGTCCAACTTCCTCCGCAGAGAGCCACATGTGGCGCATCAACCCCGCCAACCCCCTCCTCCACTTGGCAAACCCACCCCCACCATCTCCGACTCAATTCAACTTTGACAACGCAAACGAACAACAAATTTGCCAACACGTCCGTTTCCACATACTCGCCACGCGTTCAAAATGTCCTCCCGCACACTCACCGCCTCCTACACCTCCCCGGACAATGAGCCATTCAACGTAAACTTTACTTTGCCTGCCCCGTCATCCAACCCCCCGACTGTCGAAGAGCGGACTGCTTACCTCAATGCTCTCCGTGTCCACATAACCGACGCTCAGGCTCGAATCAACAAGGAGCTCACAGAGCGGATGGAACAAGACAAGGCTCGCGACGCGGCTTCTTCCAAGGGCGGTGCAGTTGACGATGCCAAGGACGAAGAGAACTACGGCGAAGAAGCTCAAGAGGAGGACTGAGTTGTTGCGTGGGGTGGTTTTTGAATTAAAACCAAGAAAAGATGCGGCTCGATATCCTCGAATGATTTATTTCCCTATATATGGGCTGTAATTGGGACGGGGTATTGAGTGCTAAATCATACTGCTGGCTGCCACCGGATCCAATCCATGCAAATGCTCCCCAAAAGTAAACCTCTTACAACCCGAATACACAACAACCGAAAGACGGCGAGGTGGATGCTCCTATACAACATAAAAAGCAGAAGGACCGAGAAAAAAAAACGATAAAAGAAAACAAGATGGATATCTAGAATCCCTTGCCCAAGCTAGGCGCTCTCTGCGAATCAACCTTGTTTCCTGTGGCACGATTCAGGCAGCCGTAGTGAACCACTGTGTTGTCCGCCAGGACCGCAACCACACTACCTCCGATACGCATGCCGCCGCCCAGCTTCTTGTGACACACGACGCAGTGCCTTTCATCTGTGATGGTGACGTGGCGGTTGCGTCCACCTTGACCGCCTGGCTGGCCGTCGCCCAGGTGCAGCCGAGCAGCAATGGAAATACCCTCGGCCTTGCGCAGACCTGCGGCGATGCGCGACTCGTTGACAAGTGTGTTGGCTGACCTGATGCGCCCGCGGAAGTAAGCTTCTAGTGAGCTGACGGGGAGGTCATCGGGTATCAACCCCAACGTCGATGTGGCCGGTAGTCGGGAACCGTGTTTGGAGAGAAGATCGAGTGCGGGTTCCAAATTGGGTTTGTTTGGTGGAGAAGGCTGCAGATAGAGTGAGAGCAAGGTGTGGTAGATCGATGGCGTGGTATTTTCAGGGTCCTCTTGTTCCTTCTCCTGCACCTGAGAAGCTTGGTTATCCTGAGCTTTGTGCACTCGATTACAATAGCTGTGGCTGTTAGTCAACGTGTACATTCAATGTTATGGGGCGGCAATTCACGTACTCCTCAGCCTTGGCATAGTCGTGCATCTTGAAAACATAAATCTCAAGCGCTTGCTTGTGCTGGCCCATGTTGAAAAGTACCACGGCTTGAGCTTCATAGAATGCCGGATCTGTTTCACCTTGCTGTTAGCGGGAAATGCTACTATTAGTCTGAACAGGAGCAAGCATCTTACCATCTCTGGGAATTAATCCAAACGCCCTGCCTAGGCTGTACATCTGTTGTGATTCGCGTAGGAACGTAATAAACCGCTCCATCAGCGCATTCCACTCCTCTCCTTTCACCATGTCGCAAAGGTTCTGCACGTACAGCTCGACTAGACGGTTGTGCATGTCAGGATTCATATCCCCGAGCTCGTTGATAATGTGCTCCAGATACTTGGCCTCTAGTTGCGCGTCAACTTTACTTAGGAATGTCATGACTTTTTCGCGGGGTAGTGACTCTGCATTCTCCGTGTCGCCAGTGAAAATCTCCAGCGCTTGATCTGGACTGGCCTTAAGAACCCATTCAGCGTATTCGAGGACGAGATCTATTTCAGAAGGCGGGAGACTCTTGAGATATTGGATTGTGCGCCCCGGTCCATGCAGTGTGGGTGCAGCATCATCCGGTTCCTCCGCGGAGCCGAATCTCTTGAGAAGCTGAAGCGCTTCTTTGTGTAGTTTCTTGCCGTTGAAAAAGTCAACTAGCTCGGTGTACCTGTTATGTTCCAACAATTTCTCGTTGACCACCTCGGGATCGCAAAAGTTGGGAATACGGAATAGCGATCCGGCTAATGTCGGCCGTGAGTACATGTAGGATCGGAACAAGGTTGTGTCGACTAGACGAAAGGTATTTCGCAACTCTTCCTCGTGCTTCTGTTCGTCTTCATTCAAACTTGTCCTTAGAACTCTTTCCACATCATCTTCTTCAGTGCCATTCCGATCCTGCTTTGGCCGGAGCTTTCCAGTTACTGGATCAATTTCGGCCTGGAGTCGAGTTCGAGTGCCGACGAGATAGCTGTTCAGTTCCAGAACAGCATTCATCAGGTCTTTTCCGTCTAGAGGTTTATCTTCGGTTGACTCTCTCACACTTGCCGCATCGTCTACGTCAGTCCCTTCTCGCCTGGAAGAGGTAATCGATGCAGCATCAGACTGAGCCTTTTTGCCACCTCCCATTAGCAACTTGGCAAATCCACCCATGGCAGGGGGAGAAGGTAAATCATTTGCACCCTCTGGAGTCTCTGTGCCTTCTCTTGTTCCATTTTTGCTGAGAGTTTCAGGAGTTTCAGGGGCTTCCTCCTCGTTTTCGTCCTCACGATCATTCCAGGCAGAAAGCTCTCCAGCAATCTCAGGGGGGAATAGCTTCAGTACTCTCTCAGGGGGCGCATGCACATCCTTTTCGTTGAACAGATCCATCGATTGCCGGTAGCGCCTTTTCTTAAACAGCATTTCGGCCTTGAGCATCTTGACCTCCCGAAGAGTTTCAGTCTTGTTACTTAATAGGGCATCTTCCAGCATACCAAGAATGCTGATGGCCTCGTCAAATTTCTCATGGTCTACAAGCTCCTTGATCTGTGAGTCGTAGTCTGTGGCGTCCATCTTCCAGACACACCGCTCGCTCGAGATATGGAATCCTTTACCGGCATGTGCTAAGCTCACAGTTGGCGGGGGAAAATAGAGTTGAGCCGCGCCTGGGAGCGAGAGATTTTGTAGCAGTGACAAGGTACTGGGATTCCGGACCTCAAGCGCGCCCTTAGAAGGTGGTTGTAAAGCCAGAATGTAGGGATACGAGTATCCTATCGAGTCAGGAGCCGACTGCCAAGGAATTTGTCGTCTTTCGAGAGGCTTTCCGGTGTCGTCAATGAACAAGGTATTGATATCCTTGGCGAGTAACATTTCTCCATCAGCGAGTTTTGCAGCCAAGGGCTTGGGCATGTAACCTCCCAGGCCCATGTATCCCATACCAGCACTGCTCATTGCGCCGAAGCGGCTAGTCTGACCTGCCGCTGAGCCGGATCCAGGGTTTACAATCTCCTCGATCTCATGGGTAACAACGTCGACCATGACATAGCCGCCATTCATGCCACACACTAGCCGGGTTGCATTCGCCCATGTAACAGACCGAATGGACTCGGCCAAAATCACCTCTCCCACATCCTCGGACAATTCGCTTTCATGCCAACTCCATAACAGCAGTTTCCTCTTGACCGCGACGGCTAGGCGACTGATGATTTCTGGGATCCCCGTGTCTGCATCCTTCACGATGTTGGATGTGACGGCGAAGCAAGACGCGTTCTTTGTGCGTGATATTGTCTCGATGTGCTCGTACGTTTGGAAGTCGTGCAAAGAGATATGGTAGTTGGATAGCGATACAATTATGTTGGCCTCCTTGATAACGGCGAGCTGCTCTATAGCACGAGTTGAGAATCGCTCTACTTCCCGTAGCAAGTCGGTTGGCCTTGTGGCTGGTGTGGTAGCGACGCCATTTCCATTCGTGGGGCCGTTCGTGTTGGTAGGTTCGGAGTTGGGGTTCGGGGCATGGCCGTTTGGTGGCTGGGAAGGAAGCTCATTCACACGGTAGACCCTTAAAACGCCAGTGTTGAGGCCGACGAGGACACGATCGCCTGCAGTTCCAAAACAAGTCAATCTTGCTGCCAACGGAGATGAAGAAACTCAAGGGTAGCCCGGGGGGAGGCGCGCATACCATATGCGAGGATCGTCTCGATCTTGGACTTGTCCCGCTGCCGCAGCTCGATGATGGGGCGGGCAGTGAAGGCGGAGAGCATGGCGGCGGCCAGCTCGAAGCTGATGGGGTTATCGTGAGGAGAAGCGCATCAGAAAGGGTCTGGAGGACCGGGAATAAGCGAGGGCTCTGAGGGTAACGGAGCGTAAACACGGAGGGCGCGATGCTGCGAGGTTGTCAAATCGAGAGCGTGCGCCCGTGCAATTGCAGGTCGTCGGGAGTTGGCGGCGTTGGCGCAGAGAGCCGCCGTCGGTGGGAACATGGCATCGACGTCAGTCGTCAGGCGCGGGTGGTCAAAGCTCCCTGCGTGGCGCACAGTGCGAAGGCACCCAGAAATTGCACCTTTACCGTGTTCATTACAAACGAATTCCGGAGTCAACCTCAATTTCAATTACCAAGTCAAACAGGGCCAAAACGGGCCAATAATGATAACACCACCGAATATCCAGTGAATCCACCTATCAAGCCAGAATAGGTAGGTATCATTCTATCCCACGCTCCCTCTATAAATAATTCATCTCCATCCAGTTGGAGTCGTTCCGCAATCTAACAAGAAATAGACAACACCCAAGACCAGCTACCACGGTGCCAAGAACAACGATATATCAAGCCACAGTCTTGGCCCTTGGCCATTCTACCTCCCCGAAATAGATACCGTATCTTCATATTTCATCATTTAATCAAGTCCCGCCACTTGCATGATTCCGTAGCCAAGGGTGACCACCACGACAAGGGTCAGGATACTGCTTGGCACTCCCCGACTGATGAAGTGTTTGACCTGCAGGTATCGCTGGCCAAAGGGATCCTCCTTCATAATTGCAGCTGTTCTTGTTAGTAGAATTCGGGCCATTTACTTTGGGAAACTTACTCATATTAGGGAATCCACTGGTAGGCAAACCCATGGCCGCACTGCACATGAGAACGCCACTCATGACCAACAAGTTAGGGTGAGGTTGGTCCATGTTTGCACCAACATCGAGCACCAGAGGCAAAAAGATCAACGCAGCTACGGTGTGGCTGATAAAGGTAGCAATGACCAGAATCAAGCTCGAAAAGACCACCAACACTCCGTAAAGGCTCATGTGCTCAACCTTTTGAGTAACCAACACAGCCAGTGTGTGCAGAAGGCCAGATGATCGTACAGCTTTGCCTAGTGATAGACCGCCGGCGGCAAGGATGATGATGGTCCAAGGAAAGTTGTTGAAGTCTTCCTTGGTCAAGATGCCAATACCAAAAAAGAGCACGATGGGAATGATGGCAATAACACCCATGTCTCCAAAGATGTTTTCCATCTGGTGGCTTGCGCACCACAAGCCGATGGTTACAATTGTCACAATAGTGACGAACCACTGCAAACCCGTAAACTTCTCTTTGACTGGCCGAATAGGGGCGATGGTCGTGCCCTTGCCAGGTTGGAAAGTTACAAGGAGGAGGAACCAAATCAGGAAGATTGAGATGGTGCCGACGGGAATGACTATGAAGAACCACTGAAGCCAGGTAGGGGCCGGTTTCATGATACCCATAGCCACAACATTTTGTGGTGAGGCGATAGGGGACAGCATACCACCAATGTTTGAGGCGAGCGCGATTCCGATAATAACGGCCTTGGACATGTTGGAGTCTGAAGGCAGAGTTCGCAACATGGGCTATTCACGTGTTAACTTCAGTTTCTTTTGACTATTTGATTCAAGTTTTTGACCGTAGCTTACCTCAATGATGGAGTAACACAGCACAGGAGCCGCCACGTTGCTGATGAGCATAGATGCAAAGGCAGCCACAAACATGTTGGCAATTAAAACTGTCCTTGGATTGGTGCCGGCTTTGCTCAGAACCAGCGTTGCCAATCGCTTGTCAATTGTGCACTTGGAGAGAGCGGCAGCGAGGGTGAAGCCACCAAGGAGCAGCATGATAACCGGACTCCACATGGCGGCGAAGATGACTGCCGTAGCTTCTTTGGAATCAAGGCGTTTAGGAGGGTTGTTTGGGGTTTCGTCACAGACAACATTCAGGAGAACAGAAAGGAATGGAATCAGAAGTGATGTGACGAATAGTGGGAGAGTCTACCAAAGTCAGTTTCGAACACCCAGGGAATTAAAACTAGTACTCACCTCTGTAGCCCACAGCAAACTGACAAATACAAGCATGGCTAAGCAATTTTGTTGCTCGGGCTTGTTCATAATGGGCAAAGACAGGAGCAGGAAGAAGACGATGATACAAGCGCTCAGCGTCCACAACGATGAGCTAGCTAGCCAAGGTGGCAGAGCAACGCTTCCGAACGGAGTGGGGATGCGTGTTGGGGAGAGATCTTTGGCCTCATCACCCTGGAGCCTTCTAGACGCAGTAGATCGCTCCTGGCCCAACAGTGACTGTCCAAGACCGGCGGCCTCAGCTCTGCGCTCGATGCCAATCAGGTCTCTCCAAACAGTATTGCGTTCCCAAACGACATGTTCCCGGAGATGCGACCGCAGGTCCTTGCGCGCGAGCAACTCATCGCCGCCGGTGACAATCTCTGCATAGGCCTTCTCCATTTTTTTAATGTTCTCCTCTAGTGTCCGTATTGTCTCCTCCTTGAAAGGGTAAGCAGACTCAACGTGAGTCTCGATATATCTTGACTTGAGCTCCTTGTCCAGGATCTTGTCAAACTTCTTCAGAACCTTGCTAAAACCGGTACGGTTGAGTTGGCTATATGACTTGAGTTCGCAGAGCGAGACGTAGAGCGCAGTGATGCGTTTCTTCAGCATGATTCCCGAGGAAAAGAGTCCCGAGGAGAACATGATGGATTGGTCGCCATACTCTTCTCCAGTGTTGCTCTGCCTCCTGGCACGGCCGAGCTCGGCGGACGCGCTCAAGTCGGAGCGCATGGGCTTAATGCCAGGGACATTCTTTCTTCCCCTGCTACCTCTCCGCCGAGTGAGACCAGTGGTTTCGTCCTCATCACTACCACTGTCATCGGGGTCGGAGCTGCGACTCTGCGCGCTACTGGACCGATGCTCATTCGCGCGGTGGGAGTCTGTGGACAACCGACGAAGGAAAGGTCCGTCATCAACGGCGCATTCATCGCCAATGTCCTCAAGGAGCTGGGCCAGCTCCTCATATAGCTCCTTTTCCTTGGAAACGTAGAAGTTGCAGATCTTGTCTAGTTCCTGGTCTAGTGACCTGGTGAAGATATCCTCCGGGTCGCTACGACCGATGAGCGGTCGGGATTCGGCATCGCCAGCTCGAGTCTGATGAACAGTCTTCTCTAGTTGGTAGATCCTGAACGCAGTGACATGGTGATTAGCATATGGGGAATGCGACTAGCTAGGAGCTTCAGCAAGGGAGGTCAACCTACTGTTTCTTCAGGTTGCTGTACGCAATATAGTAGCTGCTCCAGTCAGGAACAGCGTTGAACTGAATGCTATGGGAGAACTTCATCTCGTCTTGCTCTTCAAGCCAGCGGCGTTTCTCGTCCTTCTTTTCTTGTCTGCGAACCTCGCGCTCAGTAGCTTGGCGACGGGCCTCGATGGACGGGTAGTCAGCTAGCTCGTACTCGTCGCCGGCACCGTGGGGCTGGCCGTCCGAGGTTGGAAGGCGGCTGCTATCGTAATTTTGAGCTGACGCGGAGCCTTTTTCGTGGTCTCGCGCTGCTGTGGGAGTGACAATCCCTCCTCGCCCACCAGGGCCTGTTGGTAGGTTGGCGTGGTGGAGAGAGCCGGGGCGGCTTGTAACGGCGGCGGCTTCGGCTTCGGCAGTATCGACGTCAGGGACGGGGGAGGAGGGATTATCGAGGTGATTTAAAGTCGGAATGGTGGCGACGCACGGAACCAAAAGGGTGAGGTGTCGTGTGCCTCTTGTCTTATAGCATCGATAGCGGAGCAGGTATGCGGGATTCCGAGTGGGATTGGAAGCGGGAACGAATGCTGAGCGAAAGCATCTATTCGCAGAACAGGCGGAGGGAAGAGGAGTACAGAGTGACACGCTCCGCTCCGCCCCGTCTCGCTCCGTTGCGCCTTACTCTCGGTCGTGGGATGTGTGGGTGTCGGCGTGGGTGTTTGGTGTGAACGTGGGCCTTGCCTTGGATCGGAGAGAGTGCTGTGGTGCGTCGAGTCGCCGGGCGCCAGAGCCAGCAGGGATTGGCCCTCGTGGGCGGACCAAGCCTTGGAGCTGGCTGAGGTGTGTGTACCTTTCCGCCGGGTCTTGGATGGCTGCAGCCGGCGTGGGATGCTACGGGGTCACGGGTACCGGTTGTGAGGGTGTGTCATGACAGAGTTGGGAGTTAACGCGGGCAAGAATTTGGGAGCGACGAGAACTGTCCTGATCTGTATCATTACGTCGTGTGTTACCACGCTGCGAGGCAGTGAAGGGAGAGCACGGGTTTCCAACGCCTTGGCTGGCAGGCTTGGGCAGTGGAGGGCCGGGATTCTACAGGGGGCCTGCTGCGCTGTAAAACGGTCTTTGGGGACCCGGGGCGGGGACGCAGGTCATGCATTTTGCATTTACGTTTCCAGCATCGCGCATCGGAGAGAAAGCAAGGGCAAGGTCTCTGGCAGCGAGCAGCAGGCATCAATCGTAATGATGACTACGAGACGTGAGTAAAACCCAACAGCCTGAGCCGTATTAGAACGTCTTACAGCAACGGCCTGCAGCTCAGAAGTCATGAGCGCTGGGAGAGGGCCCCATAGCGTCGCCGTGAACCAGCCACTCACGGGCCACCATCAAAGCATTCTACATTCTCGCGACATGCCATAGGCCAGTCCCTTGTCCCTCCTCCACCCTAAACTCCCCCATCCCACAGCCTGCTTTGCTCACCGAGCCGCACGATACTAAGGCTGCAGACCCCATTTCCCTAATGCAGATGCCCGCAAAATGACACCCATCACAAATCGAGGCCAGCCTGCTGACCGGGCCCAGTACGACTTTGGATACAAGGCCGGTTCTCGGGGCCGTCTGCCGTCGCAATGGTCTCGTGACTGGCCCAGAAATATCAACACCTGCATATCCATTTACACACAAACGAGAGACAAAGCGGAACCGAGACTGTTGACGAGGAGGAGTAAGTGAGGAGTAACATGTTGGGAGGGAGGGGCTCACAATGCTACCCATGTCTCTCTTGTTTGAGTCACTTCTGCGACCCAATATCCTACAGCTACACGCGCCATCACCGTCATCCCAAACCAGATATGAAAAGGAATGGCATGTTATGATAGCTTGAGACGCTCTCCGTGGATCCCCGATCCCGATCGCCCGTAAGCCCTGATGGCCTCCGCCCACCCACACACATCGACACGGCTGAGAGTCCATGAAAACGGCCGTGCCTAGCGCCTGGAGCTCCAACCGTTGAACGGTGTAGGCACGAGCTAGGCCACACAACACCAAGACGGTGCGGGATGTCCACGAATAACATTCAGAAGCCCATGCTGCATGTTTCGCAGTAGTGCACAGCCCAAGCTTTGTTTAGCCTGTTCTCACATGGGCTTCTTATCTACATGAAATTGTTTAGCTACCACCACCAGGAATGCTGCCAAAAGCCGAGTTCCTGTCAGATAAGCGCGGCACTGCACACGCGACACACTTGGTGTTTTGTACCGTTGACTTGGGTCCCGCTAGAAGTACAGCCAAGTACCGGTACAAGCAACGCAGCTGGCTCGACTCGATAAAGATGCATGGCTGAAAATTTTTCTTATTGCTCGCTGCTACTTTTAATAGAGTTTGACCGCTAGGGATGCAGATAATACACCACCAGGATGTAGCGATTTTAAGTTCAGTCGTGCTCCCCTGACAACCGAAGTAATTTGCAGAAAGTTGAGACATCCCTGGGCAGCTCACGCGACCAGGTCTGCTTTGCGCATTCGCAACGAACTAACTGCAAGTTGGTATGGGATCTTTTTCGTTTTTTTTCTTGTCTTTTATTTTCTTATTGGACAGATCCGTGCGTCTTCCTCATGATGCTATATATCACCTGTGAGATGGGCATTTCAGCCATCGCCATCTGTGATTCCAGCCTTGCCCACGCATTCCCCGATTCATCACCGCCCGAATCGACGATACTCACAAACTCGCTGAAAATAGCATACAGACTGCGTACCGACGGGAATCTTTCCGCTGTTGCGGTCAACAACCGGAGTGTCATCTGGATAGGGCCTGACATGTCTGGACCCCACCCTCGCTGACCTATTGCGTCTCCCTGCAGACACTTCGTTGCGTAGAGGAGTCCGACTCCGGCACCCAGTGCATCGAGCCCATCAAATGCGGTTAAAACACTGCCCTGTATGTGGCTTTTCTCATCCAGCATTGTCAAAAAAGTAGAAAATTCATGCTTGGCGTGTTCGGTAACCATGCGCATGGTCCGATCCCTTGGCGTTGCATACGGCAATTGTAAGATGAGCGTCACTATCAGACAACATGAACGATGAAAGTGATATCGTAGAACCCAAGGTCCCATTTCCGGCGTTACATTGATCGGTACGGTTTCTCGCCAGTACCGGTAGTTGCTAAAATGGAACAAGACGCCTTTTGATGCAAAATTGCGTATCTCGTGCACAAGCTTGGCGTGTCGGATATTCCAAACCTGCAGCCTACCAGGCTCATCTGGAGGATCGGTCGGCGTCGAGGGTATCTGGCCCGTCAGTATCCTGGTGGAGATTGCTGGGACATACAAACAGCTTTCCTCGAGGTCACGCACATTTGCTGTAATGTCTTCATCCTGCAAGTGGAATGGGCGATCCAATGTGGTGCTCAAGTAGCTAGAAAGAGACCTTAGAGAAGTGTTCACAACTCACGTGCCTGCCTTGACTACTTACGCATCGAGAATGTAGAGATTCCAAAACGCCCAGCTGCTTTCCCTCTTTTCGACATCCTGTGAATCTGGATCTGAAACACGGATGTTGTGCATACCGCTTGATACACATCTGGTCATAGCCAGGCCAAGCAAGTGCCATGTCGATCCCCCAAAAGCACTAGACATGGAGAAAATAGTCAGAAGTGTGAGACACTGGATGGCCTCCAGGTCGCATGAAGTAGCAAGTGCGTTGGGTAACAGCTGATACGCTGTCAACGCCAACACAGTCGCATAGCTCTCGAGATGACGATTGTCCTTGGAAAGTAGTATTCCCGAAGCCACCGCCAAGTAAACTCGAACGACCTTTGCAGGCGACTCTGCTTCAAGGTGGTTCTCGCTGCCATTCTGCTGGGACTGGGTTACCTCGCTATACTCCTTTTCTAGTGTTTCGTTGGGCATGAACGGAAACGTGACCAGAGTCATGGTGAGAAACCGATGAAACGGCTCGCTCGTGTCTATTGTGGCGAGATTTGTCTTCTGACGTAGAAGATTTCTGTGAAAATCTCCGAGATGGCCGGTAATAGCAGCATTCATCGAGTCTGATACAAAGGGGTTGCTGCCAGAAACTCCAGTCGCTGCTTGAACAAGGGTCTGGAAGGAAAGGGTGGGATTGGAGAAGGACTGATCCCCTGTGAATTCGGTCATGGCAGTCAAGGAAAGATAACCCATCTCAGCATGAAGCGAGTCGCTTTGAGGATGCTCTACCGACTGGGTAACGCGTTGGGTTTCACTGCCGCCTCCGCTGGAGCCCTCGGCAGTGCCTTGGCTTTGGCCGGGAGATTCATCATTTGTGATCTGGGTTGGCTGAGACTGTGCTCTCGGAGGCGACGAGGACTCAAGTTGAGCCTCGAGTTTCTGCACTCGCAATTTGAGAGATTCGATATAACTACAAACCAAGTAAGCATCCAATAGCCTGCCGACGCCAAGAGTTCAGTCTCACCTGTGGTGTGCTTCGGGGTCTTCGGGATCTAGGACATTGCCGAGACGTCGTTCAATGCATGGCGACGAAGAGGTCTTGCACTGAAAACAGACAGGTTTGACGCGGTCACACTAATCGTAGGAAGACTGTTGTCAACTTCTACTTCTATTTTGAATCCCCCCCTTCGGCATTGAGGGGTATATGGTGGAGATGGGCAGCTTCACTTTTTGCTTTCGTTTCCAGCAGCGCTCGCACGCCTGCGGCATCATGCCTGACATATTGGCCACTTGCGAAAAGCGAGATTCATCGTGAGGGGTGCAATGGTACAAAATGCTCTCCTCATTGGTGTTGAAATGCCATGTTGTTGTGCATCCTAATGCCACCAGAGTCGGAAAATGGCCTCAACGTAGCCACCAGCGCCTAGCGGGGTAACCGCTAGCATGAGGCCGGAATTTGTTAATCAGAGCATCTGACAGTTTTGGTGTTAGTGGAGTGGCTTACAAGTCTTCCCCAAAGTACGTCACCCGGCCCGTTCCCCAAACCACTCAAACCGAGGCTCAGCCTTCGGAGGTGGGCCGGCCTCAGTGAAATCGCGCCAAACAGCGGGACAGGTCCGAAGACGAGCACCCAGCCCGCCAGGACGACCTCCGATGCATCGACTTCAACAACAACCAACCAATCTGACAGTCTGAAATAACTCAAACTAGGTGAATCGAAATCTCCGGTCGCGCCCTGAGATAGGCCATCTTCCCAAATCAGGAAACTATGGCTCGGCCCCCTCCTCCGATGATGCCAACGGTGGAGGGGTCAGCGTTAGGTAGGTTGCGAATGCATGTTAGACGAATGGCGCTCTTGATGCATCCGCTTAATTATTCATCCACATAAATAGCAGATGCTTATTTCAGTTCATGGGTGACAGCAGGAAACATTTCTCTCGGCCAAGGCTATCATTTAATCCATCATCTCTCAACTCATCTTCTGCACTCCATAACCATATTCACTTTGCATTGACAACACACGGCATCATGTCTGTCACTATCCAAAACACCATCAAGGAAAAGATGGCCAGTGGCCAGATCGCAAGCACCTTGAGCGTCAAATTGGTTAGGTCAGTGGAAGTTGCTATGATGGCCAAGACTGCAGGCTTCGACGGCATCCTGGTCGACATGGAGCACTCGTCTTTCGACCTCGACACCACTGGTCAGATTTGCATTGCCGCGCTGTATGCAGGCATCGCCCCCATTGTTCGAGCTCCTAGCAAGGACCCCTTCTTCGTGTCAAGAATCCTGGACGGTGGCGCCTTGGGTGTCATTGTTCCTCACATCCGCAGCGTCCAGGACGCCAAGGACGTAGTGGCTGCTGCCAAGTTCCAACCCATCGGCCACCGTTCATCAACCAACGGCCTACCGCACTTCCAGTTCCGGTCGCTCCCTGCCAAGGTTGCCAATCCAGTGAGCAATGCCAACACCCTGGTCATTCCCATGATTGAGACCCTGGAGGCTCTGGAGCTCGCGGACGAAATTGCCGCTATTGAGGGTGTTGATTCTCTGCTCATCGGCACCAACGACCTAACGGCTGAAATGGGCATCCCCGGAGACTACGAGAACCCTCGTGTCACTGAGGCGTACCAGCGAGTTATCAATGCCTGCAACAAGGTTGGCAAGTACGTTGGTGTTGGTGGACTGCACGCTCGTCTAGACCTCGTGGAGAAGTTCTGCTCGATGGGTGCTCGATGGGTCATGGCCGCTACAGATGGTCCTCTTCTTATGTCTGGAGCTTCCAAGAGAGGCGGAGAGATGACGGCTCTCAACGCGAGAGTGGCAGAGGCTCAGAACGGAGCACAAAACGGAACGCAAAATGGAAATGGAACACACCAATGAACTTAACCCATGTTGATTGGGGCAGCCATGGTAGCTTCGAGGCCACCAATGATAGTTTCATTAGAATATATAGCTATAAAGCCGACATAGTTTCATGGTAACAGGAATATTTTCTTTTCACAACATACAATAGACTAAACTAGGAAATTCTGGCTTCCCTAGTAATCATTATAAAACCAACTGTCTTGAAAATTGAATAGCCGTCATGTGAACCCAAAGTAAATAATTGGCGATCTAACACATAACCTCCATCAACCCATTAAGCCGCCTTTACAGCACAATTTTGTGTCCAACTTGGACCTCACCAAAGCACTCGTAATTGCAATACGAGGTAGAAACTCGCTATACATAGGCCTCGTACAATCATAATCTCAGTCAGCATCAGTCCAATTGCCACATTTGGCATGTCCCCGTGATGCACCACCATAAACAATCGCTGCGGTCCTCGGCCGTCGGCCGCCCTCCGAACCAACAATCCCCACCACCACGGCTAACCCCCGGACCCACTGTACCATCATGAGCGAGATCTTGAACAATGGGACTGTTGAGTCACGGATTGTTTCCGTTCGTTTGAGTAGTAGAAAAGGGAATATAGAGTGCAAGCCTGGCTCCTAATCGCAACCATTCTATCTTCTTGGCGCAAAACAAGCTGTTTTTGAGAGAGTCTCTACTGTCTAATCAATAAACCATGGCACCCAGTGTCCTAAGCGATCCCAATGAGCCTAGCTCTGTTGGCTCTGAGAAGCCCACCGTCTACCTTCTCGACACCTTCCACCCGGCTGCCATTGAGTATTGCCAGAAGCGCTTCAACGCTATTCTCCCGGGAGACCCTGCGCATGCAAACTGGCGCCAAAATGCCGAGTACCTGCTTATCCGCGCGTCATATTTGACTGCTGAGGATATTGAACAATGCCCAAACCTGAAAGCAATCGGCAAGCAGGGCGTGGGTATTGACAAGATCGATGCCAAGGCCTGCGCTGCGCGTGGCATCAAGATTTTCAATACTCCCGGTGTAAATGCCCGCGCTGTGGCAGAGATGGTCTTGGCTCTGACCATGTCGGTTGCTCGAGAGATTCCTCGCATTGCAGTTCAGCAATCTCACGGCCAATTGGTGCCTAAAGAAACATGTTCAGGTCAAGTCATATATCAAAAGACCATTGGTATTATTGGAATGGGTAACATTGGCCAGGCTGTCGCACGGATTTTCCGTGGAGCCTTCGAAGCACAAGTAGTCGCTTACGATCCATTCATGCCCGAATCAGTCTGGGCTGATATTCCTCACACCCGTGTCAAGACAGTCGACGAGGTTCTCGCCGCATCTGACGTGGTCACTCTCCACGTTCCACTTACTCCCGAGACCAGGGACATGATCTCGTATCGGGAGCTCAGCATAATGAAGCCCACGGCAATATTGATTAACGCCGCCCGCGGAGCCATTGTTAACGAGGTGGATCTAGAGCGTGGCCTGCGTGAGGGTCAAATCTGGGGGGCCGGATTGGATTGCCATGAACAAGAACCTCCTAGCAAGGAGAAGTATGCGTCTTTGTGGGAACAAAGGGTGGCGAGTACGCCACATGTTGGAGCGGCTACGTCACAGACTCAGATGGAAACTGCAATTGCAGCTGTTCAGCGCCTATATGAACACATCACACTGCAGGGCGGTGTGGCAAATTGATTAATGATAGACAATAGAGTACTCAAAATTCCAAATCATCTTGAAATATAATGCATTTCATTAACTATCATGCTAAGTATCCCACAAATACATGTCCTCGGTCATCGTTCCCCAAGCAAATTCTCCAATGCCGGCTTCTAGGTGTTGCATCATTTCAGTGGTAAGGGACGGCCAAGCCAGCAAGTTTTGATCCTGGTCGGACATGGGCCAGGACATATCAAACCCCCCAACTTCGTGTTGCGTTGTATCTCCAGATGCTAGAGGGACTCCAGTGGTGTTTTGAGGGAGAGTTCTTAGACTCTCATCCCAATCAACAGGGTCCAAAATTGCTAGGTTTCCACCCAACCCCTCATTCGTCTGTACATTATTTTCGCGAGGCGAGGTGACCTCGGATCCTGTCGGATGAACCAGTCTATCTTCATTCGTCTCCCCTGCCTTGGGCACCACAAGACTTGCGGTGTCGCGCAAAAGGTTCTCTTTGAGCATCTCAAACACAATAGAGAACCTTCCTGCGTCCGGCATCTCTCTTTTGAATACTTGGAGGATGTTCCCGCACATTGCCAGAGCCTTTACCGGCTGGTAATTCCTGGGTGAATATGCACCGTCTTCGTGCACCCCAATCGAGACGCAGTGAATAATGGACAGGCCTGCCGCGAAAATGGCCTGGAAATAGCTTCGGGTCCATGTTATTATATTGTTCTGCAGCATCCCATTATAAAGTTCGATAACACGCGTGGCACTTCTAAGACACATGGCCAGTAGGTCCTTGGGAGGATGCCCGTTAGGTTTTGGAGCCCGGTGAATCGCCCCTCGAATGAGAAGCAACTTATCCTTCTCCATCTGGAAGTCGCTCCATTCTTGCCTTTGGTAAAGAGCATTGGGGCTCCGGAATATTGGGGCGGATAATCTCCACGCATCAAGCTCGTCAAGATAGTGGTGCAGTTTAACGTAGACATGTCCCGAGGATGTCTCAGACATCTGCGACGCACCTCCGCCATTTCTTATAACGCCGCGTCCGTGGAAGAAGTCAGAATGAATTCCCGAAGTGATTCTTCGGAGTTTTATGGCGCTTATAAATGCAGAGAGCTCCGTAGGGTTTGTTTGGTTACCGACGGGTATACTTGATAACGATGAAGCTTCAGGTGACGATGCAAGGATGGTCTCATCAGTAGCGTCGAGAGGAAAATCCACACTGATATCCCTTTCCGCAATGGCAAATGGTCTCCCGAGAACACCCGAACTAAATCTGTCGAGAACATAAGAATCCCAGAAGAGACGGCGACGGCGCTGTTCCTCAAGCAAACTGAGTGGGTAACGGGGAGGGGCATGAAGGCCTAGTTCAATGCACTGGCGCATAGTGAATCGAGATATTTCCCAAAGAGAGGTACCTAAGCATCATTAGTCTTTCCTACATTTCAGAACGGGGATCTGTGCCAAAACTTTTGTACCTACCTATGTGATGGTACATGCCAAATCGGGCAATCAGGAGAAGGTTTTGAATAGCATCTAAACTGCCAATGAGTCTGATGCCACCGAGATACGCCTGTGCTGCTAAAAAGTAGCCATAGGGGTGCTCTTGGCTCAGCCGTCTCCTATATCTGGTAACGGCACCAACCGCAAACACCATGTACAACTGGAAGTGATCTTGGGCCGTCGGTGGCTGTGACGGGGTTGGGTGATAAATAATTCTAAAAAGATCCCAAACATGCTGGCGAAGGAGAAATGTGTGTTGAATGTGTGATCCGCGGAGGCTGGTTCCTGTCAGCCTCGATTCGCTTCTGTAGAGACAAACTATAGAGATGAAATAAGTGGACACCTACTAGTTTTCCACGAGACTTGAGGCCTCTTCGATTGGCGGTTGAGAGTTGGGGGACACGGTCAGTTCCGGGATTTGGGGCCGCTCGGTTAGTTGCTTGAGAATCTGAGACTTGTAGCATTCCCACTTTGAGTTGGAGAAGATGTGGCGCAAAAAGCTAAAATGGACCGCATGTAAGTAAAAGGTGATAATCAAGAATGCGTTCAGAGTGTCTATTTCCCGCTTGGTGCGGTGCCGACTCACCTTAGCCCACTCCCATCGCCGACAAAGGCGTTGGGTCTCGCCGTCGAGCTCGTAGATGCCAAGCTTTCAGGGGTTCCATTTTGCGGTGTCTCATTGTTCGTAGGACCTGCTCCGCCCTCGGCTGACGGCGGTGTCTCGCTGTTTAGCTTGACCTGCAGCTCCTGCTCCCGCTCCTCCAGGCGGCGTATGTAGTCTCGCGGGTACTGCTCAGAAGTGACAGGATCGACAATTATACAGGCGGTGCTAAGCTTTGTGCAATTGGAGCACTTTGGGACCCCACGGTCACATTTGATCTTGCGCACGCGGCAGCGCCTGCATGCCGGGATGTGCTTGTGGCGCTCTTCATCATGCCCGTCTGGCATTGCTTAGCCGCATCACCAGGACGGGTGAGTTCCGAGCTCATTGACCCAATTCTACCTCATGGAAGATACCGAGGGGTGACAAGACAAGGTATTGATGCCGCCAAGAGAGAAGAGAGAATGTTCGGTGGTGGTACTTTTTAGGTGAACAAGTTGAAATTGTCTTCGGGGCGTGTGATCTGCCACCCCAACCTCCGCAAATCACTCCCACGGTTGAGATGCGGGGAAAGATTACGGTGGGCCACCCCAGACTTTTCTCAGGACGTCCAAGAACCGACATCTAGTCCCGAACGGTTGGGATCCATGAGATAGACGCCATCCCTGTGGGTTCTGGAGGACTCCCCATTGCATACTGCGCACCGTACGAGTCATGTGTGTCCAGGGATTTGCTTGATTTTGTACTAGCAAGCTGGTTCCATCTTCTTCACTAACGAAGAAACATTAAGAATACCAGTAGTGCGTTCGGCGAATGCTCCACTCATACAAGATTCTCGGTTGCTTTAAATGCATCGCTCACAACCAACGCCGCCAAGTCATCATACACTCTGCACTAGAGGCTCTCGACTTACTTGGCGCTGCAATGCCCTGTCTCAGACCCCCAATGAGTGCATTTCTCCAGTTGCCTTATTCACGAAAAGCTCTCACATGGACCCATCATGACTCCATATCCTTGGCGCGGACCACCTCCGGTGTAAGCCAAGGCACATGGCGGCTGACCTCCGAAGGTGTTTTCCCCTGCAAAACGTGCGGGTGGAGGATCCTGGAAGCGCGGGGTAACTCCAGAGACAGGGCGTTAGAACACCCTTCTCCAGAAATTTACCTTTGTGGGGTAAATCAGACAGGTCTGCTGTGATGTTTGGAGAAAGTCAATGGTATTTAATGCAACAGTTGGCGCAGTTGTCCTTTGGTCTTCTGGGAACTCGTCACCCACCCTCTCTCTCTTCAATTGAGTCTCTTCTCTCGTTGCAAGTTATCAAACTTGTCTCAAGTGCACTGAAATCCCTCGATTGAAGAAAAAAAAAAGAAGAAGGTAAACATGACAGAAGCGACTCGTCGCCAGTCGAAAGACTCCGTCATCAAAGAAGATGGCATTTCTGCACATGTCGAGAAGAGCGAAAACAATCATGAGGATCAGCTCAGAGCAATGCGACAGCGGTATCCGCTGCTTGCTGATGCCTCGCAAGAAAAGCTGGACCAACTAAACAAGGCTGTCCTAAAAAAGCTGGACTGGAAATTTCTCCCCATCATCACATTGATGTTACTCATGAAGTAAATTTCCCCCGAATGAAAATTTGAGAAACCAGTCACTAACAACATCTCATTACCAGCTACCTTGACCGCATCAACGTCTCCAACGCCCGGCTTGCAGGCATGCAGGACGACTTACACATGTCTGATGTCGAATGGTCCGCTGGAATCTCGCTCTTCTATGTTGGATACATCATCTCTCAAATCCCTGCCACCATTGTTCTCGCAAAAACCAAGCCTCGTCTCGTGATGCCTTGTATCATGCTGGCTTGGTCCGCGGTCACCATTTCCATGCCGGCCATGAAATCCCCCTGGTCGTTCATGGTCTGCCGATTCTTAGTTGGCCTTACTGAGGGACCATTCGTCCCATGTGTAGCGCTCATGACTTCTTCCTGGTACACAAGGGAGGAGTCGCCTTCGCGAATGGCTATCTGGCACGCCGGCAACATTATCTCCAATGTATTCTCTGGTCTGCTTGCCGCCGCTGTTCTAACCAATATGGATAACACTGCCAATCTGCACGCTTGGCAATGGTTCTTTCTCTTGGAAGGCAAGCTCGAAGCCCCCATTCTACTTTCCCCAGTCAGTAGGGATTCTAATCGTGTTAAAATAGGTATCGTTAGCATTCTCGTTGGGTTTCTGGGATTCTGGGCTCTTCCAAACTTTCCCAACGACAGTCTCGGATACTTCACCGAGGAAGAGTCCCAGATGGCCCAGTACCGTCAACTTGTTACTGGCTATGGTGTTTCCGAGGATGAAGAAGGTGGATATTGGGAGGGATTCGCCTTGGCCATCCGCGACCCCTTCACCTGGCTCTTTTCAGGCTTGCACTTTTCTCTCATCATCGCCCAATCGTTCAAGGACTTTTTCCCATCTGTAAGTCACCAGGCTCAATATGCTCGGATATTCAAGACTAACATCAAATAAAGATTGTTGGCACCTTGGGGTTTTCTAAAGTCGTCACCTACTTGATCCAAGCTCCTCCGTATGTCATCGCATACATCGTAACACTAGTGATTTCTTGGTCATCTGGAAGAGTGGGAGACCATTGCTGGCACATCGTCGGCCCCATGGTGGCTTGCTTAGTCGGTGCCGTTATCATGATCAGCACACTCAATGTTGGCGCCCGATATTTTAGTTTGGTATTACTATGCAGTGGCCCCTTTGTCGGTTTAAATGTAAGTCGCTCGGCTTTCTTTTCCAAGAGACCTGAGGTCAGTTCTAATAGAAAACGCAGATTCATATCCCTTGGGAGACAGCTGTGGTTCCGCGACCCCGGACAAAGCGAGCTGCTCTCATTGCTATCGCCAATTGTGTCTCATCGACTTCTCATTGGTTTTCACCTTACTTTTTCTTAACCTCCCAAGAGCCCAGGTATCAAACTGGAGGCGGTGTCATCATTGTCGGCTGTGGGTTATCTATTGGCTTCTGTATTGCTACGAGATGGTTGTGTATGCACAAGAACAAGAAGATCATACAGCGCGAAAATGAGACGGGCGAGGTCGTAGCATTCCGATATGCCACTTAAATGGACCGGAAAAGGTAGCAAGGTCCGTGCTTGATGAATGCAAATGAATTAAGATGGTCATCGCCGTCTTCAGGATAGAAGTAATCTCTTTTAGATCATAAAAGGAATTTTGCGCACCCAATTTTCATGAGAGACATTATCAAATCATCTCACTCCTGCAACTTGGGAAATCTCGAGACCTAGCCCTTGGCGGCCCCTTTTAGTTAATCCATATGATCGTTCAACGAAAACTCTCGAGTGTTAGTATTTATCACAGGATACATATCTTCCAGTATCCTAATATCAAAGTGAGTTGGGCTCTACAAGAAGTAATATTAGGGGGAAACGTTCCCATTTTGGAATAAATAGCGCAGTTAGGGGAACATCCAATGCTCGATGCGCTTCGGCAATCCAAAGTTGCTTACCTTGAAAAGATAGCTTTATCTGATTGGTGCTGTTCTAATGTATGACAGTGACCAATTATTCGACTTATTCGACTTTACACCCTTCTTAGTATTCGAAATACTCTCATTGGTTACCAATACTCAGCTGAGATCCTGCCATGCAGGACATGACCCAACCGGCAGGACCATTTCGATAGCCAAGTATTCCTTAGTAAGCCAGAGATGGTATACTATTATCAAATTAAGCTTGCTGTGCAGCGGTAACTACTGCAGGCAATGATAAATTGGCAGGGGTGGGTTTATCAAGGATTGTGTAACGAGGCTCTCTCCAACGGCAGAACGTGCATACACAGCCCACTCACTAATCTTACCATGATAGCCACGAATCTTGACCTTCTTTTTATTTAAAAATATTTTTAAGGGAAGGAAATTTATTGCCGCTCAAAAAGACGAGTACCATTCATTTACGTACGAAGTTGGCCGGCCTCGGAACGCCATCGGTTCAAACGTGTTGCATATTGCTCGGTTTCTCATCACGCATTCAAAACTAGCAGGTAAATATATATTCACGGCTCGTTATCAAGTAGTCTTCGATATCTGGTAAGTTTTCTTCTCCTGATTTTGTATTCAAAACTCTGCTGAAATGTTAACGCTCATTCCCCCTCCATTACATGTTGATATCTTAAATCCAAATGTCTATATATGGCGTTTTTAGTTACGTTTTCAATTCCCCATCTTTCACTCCCCTATCCCTTATCTCAAAGGAGACCTTAGTTTCCAAGCATTTGTTGAAGTGCGTTGACTCGGTACAGCTCACTCCTCTCAACCAGGTCCTCATGACGACCCTTCTCCACCACCTTACCACCCTCAACGACGAAGATGACGTCGGCCTTTCGGACGGTGTGGAGTCGGTGAGTAATGGCAATGACTGTGATTCCCTTGGCCACACGCTCCAATCCCTCCTGCAGAGCTCGCTCGCTCTCCGCGTCAAGAGCACTAGTGCTCTCGTCCAAAAGAAGAAGCTTAGGCTTGCGAACCAGAGCTCGCGCGATGGCAAGTCTCTGTCGCTGACCACCGGATAGACGAGATCCATTAGGCCCACATTCAGTTTCATAGCCGTTAGGGAGTTCCATAATCATATCATGAATGTTAGCCAATCGGCATGCCTCCTGGATTTCCTCATCCGTTGGCTCATGGCCAGGAACTGAACCCAAT
Organism: Calonectria naviculata; assembly: GCA_003031705.1. NCBI lineage: Eukaryota > Fungi > Ascomycota > Sordariomycetes > Hypocreales > Nectriaceae > Calonectria > Calonectria naviculata. The sequence goes on along the minus strand of NAGG01000759.1, from coordinate 31,369 downwards.
GCTACATTGAAGCGAACAGTACCATCAAAGAGAGCACAGTCCTGTGGCACGACCGCAATGTCGTTGCGGAACTCGGTGCCCTCGCGAGCACAGATGTCCACTCCATTGATCTCGACGCTTCCGCCAAGGGGACGGTACATTCGCTGAACCAGAGACATAATGGTCGACTTGCCGGCTCCGGATGGGCCCACAAGGCCTACGAATTGCCCGGCATTGATGGTAAACGACATGCCTGTTAGAATCTTGATGTGTGGGCGAGCAGGGTACGCAAATTCGACGTCCTTGAAAACGATGGTGGCGCCGGTGCCACCGTTGCTTTTCGGAAGCGTCTCTCCAGAAGATTCAATGTCCTGCTTGGGGGAATCGACTCCGCTTTTCTTCAGTTGCTCCTTAGAGGCACTAAGATTGATCAGACTTAGAATTCTTGACGCAGCCGCCCTCGCTCGAGACACCTCGGGGGCCAGACTAAACATCTGACCCCAAAGCTGAGCACTGATGAGCATACAAACAAGAATAATGAAGAATTGGGTCTGAGTAGCCCTGCCCTCAGTGATTTGCTTAGAGCCCCACCAGTAAGCAAAGGCATAAATCATGTTGCCAGTACTGTGCGCGATGGAAAGCCAGAGGTTGGCATAAGCGTAAGACCAGAAAACTTCCTTCCTGGGTTTGACCAGAGCTCGGCGGTAGGTTTCCATGACCTCGTCCTCGATAGACAAAGATGAGATGGTCTTAAATGAGTTGACAGCCTCCACTGAAATGCTCACTGAGTTAGAGAAGGCCTTGGCATGACGGCGCTCGAATCTAGAAAGTGTTCGCATCTGCATAATTGCAGATCCAAGAAGAACGGGGACGACAACGAGGCAGACAATGGCAATTCTCCAATTCATAATGTGAGAGAGGATGATGGCGATGAAGAAGTTGATAACGATGGAGAAGATGGTTCCGATAATGGAGCCGCTAAATCCACCAATAGCAGCAGCATCAGTCGTGATAACGGATAGCAGAGCCGATGGGGTTCGACCTTCCGATTGATGCCAGTCCAAGTCCTGCTCGTAGAGCGAGCGGAAGCAAAGGACTCGAATTTTAAAGAGTAACTTTTCGGCAATAGTACCAAATCCAGTCCAGCTCGTCGTGTTGGCCAAGAGTTCCGCGGAAGCGACTAAGAACCACATGCCTCCAAACAATTTACCAGCCGAGAGGATTTCGCTGTAAGAGTTACACGGGCTTAGTCTTTCAATGGTGTGTCCAAAGATGAGGCCAGCTGACGAGAATGTCATGCCAACAATAGTAGCGGCAAACAGGGAGACAACGATTAGGAGCAGGTAAGGCCGAGTCATGGTACCAACATGCTTTATCACAAGCCATGAGGACATGTTGGAATCAAGGGCAGCCTCTCCATCCTCTGATGACTCCTTAGCGATTGGTTCGTCCTCTTTAGCTTTTTCTGTCTTCTCAGTGACCTTCTCGCTGCCCAGTGCCTTCTCCTCACTTATGGAGTCTTCCTTGTCGGAATGGATAACATCGGCGGTCTCCCTCACTGTGCTTGTCGCAGAACCGGCATCTTCGGTATTCACAGTTTGCAGGCGAACCATGCCGGCATATGAACCTCCAAGAGCCATAAGTTCCAAATGATTTCCCTGTTCAACAATTTTTCCATGGTTCATGACAATGATGTTGTCAGCATTCTTGATAGTAGACAGGCGGTGAGCAATGGCAATGACGGTGCGGTTCTTTGCGATAGACTCAATGGCCATTTGGATGCGGTGCTCACTGGCAGAGTCCAGGGATGCGGTAGCCTCGTCCAGAATAAGGATCTTGGGGTCCCTGATCAAAGCTCGTGCGAGAGCGATTCGCTGTCTCTGTCCACCACTTACGAGTTTTCCGCCAGTTCCAACGGCCGTAGCAAGTCCAAACTCAAGCTTAGCAATGAAACTGGAGGCATCTGCGAGTTTAGTAGCCTCTTGAACCAACTTCACCAAGTCAGCCATATCCTGGCCAACGCCCTGAGCTGTTGATTCTAAATCATCTCCACCTCTGACCTTAGCTACAAGCTCTGGAAGATCTGCTCCAAGAATGATAGACCTGAATCTCTCATGGTCAGGATGAGGCGAGTTGAGGATTCCGAGCGCAATGTTCTCCAAAATAGAACGATCAAGAAGAGATGGCTCCTGCTGAACAAGGCTGATGTGACTTCTCAGGTTCTTGACATGGAGGTCCTTGAGATTGTGACCATCAAGCGTGACAGTTCCTTCGGTTGGGTCGTAGAGTCTAGTGGCCAATCCTGCAACGGTAGATTTTCCACTTCCTGAAAAGCCCACGAGAGCAGTATGCTTACCAGCTGGGCACTCGAAGGAAACACTCTTCAACACGCGGTGTTCAGGTCGAGAGACATAGGCGAATGACACATCCTTGAATACGAAACCTTCCTGGATAGATGAAAGCTTCTCGCCTTTTTCCGAGCCTGCATCAATACTAGCAGGAGCTTCCATGTCCTGTCGGAGCTTGTTGAAGGATCCTGCGGCTGCACCAAGCATAGGAATAATAGGAGCAATTGAGCCAAGGACGACGCAAGCATCCACAAGCAGGAGCATGACAGTGTAGATAGATCCGACAGATGCGCCACTGCCAGTGCCCTTCAGCGACTCAACAATCTGCTTACTTCCTTGCCAGAAAGAAAGTGCATTAGCAGAGTAAGCAATAAAGTAGAGTGTACCGGCTTGAATGGCGGCAACAAGGGCCTTCTTGATTCCCTCCTTCTTGGCACCAGCCATTCTCTCGGCAAAGATGGCCTCAAGTCGAGGGCCGGCGCCGAAGGCTTGAACAACAGGAATATTGGACAAGGCCTCTGAGGCAATAGAAGAAGCCGATGCAATTTTATCCGACATTGCCCCGCTAAACTTGGACGTGAAGTAGCTGGAGAATCCAGCTAGCATCAGGAAGGCGGGAATCAACGAGACAAGGATCGCGGCCAGCTTGGTATCCTTGATGAAGGCGACAATGTAACCAGTGCAGAAGAACGAGATACAGGACAGGCAGATGCCCACCTTTTCAGAAGTTCCATTTTGGATAGCTTGGATATCGGCATTAAGTCGGGAGGTGATCTCACCAGCCTGGCGCTTGTCGAAAAATGCGGCATCCTGAAGGAGAACAGTTTTGAAATAGCGATCGCGAAGACGGTTCTCGAGGCGACGACTGAAGGTTGACCACGAGAAAACGTAGGTATAGATAAGACAAAAGGTGGCAACGGCAATCAAGAAGAGCAGTAGGACCTTCTTGTTGATTTCGTGCTGAGCTGCTGCTGGGTCTTGGACACTACCGGAGTCCTCAGCTTGGCAAGACACCTCGTTTAGGTCGTTGATTAGCTGACCAAAGACGATACCCGCGAGAGGAAAAGTACAACCAGAAGCGGCACCTGAAATTGTGCCAACTACCAGAAGGACATAATCGAAGAACTTGGGCTGTGCGTAGAAGAGTAGTTGGAGCCAAGTGAAGATTGAACCCTACACAGATAAGATGTTAGCAAGTGGAGGGCAAACAGGCGATTGGATGTTATGAATCCCCATCATGACGCCTTTTTTTTTTTGGGTGACTGACCTTTGGGGGCTTTTCTTCTTCTTTCTTCTCATCCGTGTTAGGCGGTGACGAGGGCGAAGAGGAGGGGTTTCGGTCCAGCGCGTCAAGATCTCCGGCAGTCTTTCTTGTGTGAGCAAGGGTTTCTAAATTGGCTGCATCATGCCAAGCAACCTTCAGGCGCACTCACTATATTTTTAGGTGCATCTTGCACAGTCGCGTCTCTAGGGGAGTCATGAGCGATCTCATTAGTACCCCCGTTGGTCGCAGCCAGCTGCTGCTGGTGCTTCTCGTCCTCGGAAGCCATCCTCACGATTGTTCGTTATCAGTCTGAGGAAAGGGGCCGATTTCACCACTCCCGACACATTATCTCGAGGGAGAAGGATCGGAAGAAAGGAGAGAAACGAAAGGGAAAAAAAAGCGAGCCAAGACCGGCGTGATGAAGGAAAAGTAGAGCCTGTCAGTTGGGTGCAGATCTCTCCCGGAGCATGTGTCTTGGCGCCAACCGACAAGGATGGGTCAACGGGCATGAAGGCCTGGGCGAAGAAAAAAGATTGAGACGGGCATGGCTCATGCGAAACCAAGACCCGGATGAACAAACAGGCATCATGGCCGGCAGTCGACTTTGGACTGGAGAACCCCCACTGGAGCCAACAGTAATGCGGTTCATGGGTGGGCAGGGCTATAACAGAGCTTGTGGTTGGATAGGGCGCGGGCAAGGCACGGATCGGACTTCTTAGTGAGGGCATCCCATGTCTTCGCGCCTTCGCACCTTTGCCGTCTGGGGTCCATCCGAATTGGGTAGTGTCCGGGGTCTGTACACGGTACTACAAGACGCACCAGAGCAACTCGAGCAAGGCAGGGGTGATTCCATGTTGTTGTGGATGATGGTGTGCGTGGAATGAGGGCGTCGTCGTCGTTTGCCAGGGTTTGGGCGAGGTTCTTCGTAAGTACTGGGGTGTACTATGAGAGTTTCGGCTTCCAGCACGTGCGGAGCAGCTCACTACGGCAACACCCCTCCCACGTAGGCGTGGGTAAGACTCCACACGGGACTTTTTACAGAACACAACAGCACTGCAGCTGTACGCGGACGCCGTGTGGCCCACGGGATGGGTCTGTCATGATGGATGGCAAAGACGCAAAAATTTCCACATGCCCCCATCCCAGCGTGGACCGAAGAACAGAGCCATCCCGGGCTAAACACTGGCCAAGGAATTAGTCCCTGGGGCCGATTACGGGAGCTGGCTTGGCTTGGTGGCCGAGCAGGGATAGGCTGCTCCGAGGGAGATATTCGGATCAGATAATCACGTCGGCCAGAAAAAGCAATCACCCAACGGATCGGCCCCGGCCTTGCCCACTTGCTCCCACTCTGCGCAATGGCCACGACACAGGGAGTGGCGTCTTGGCGGCCGCAAAAGCGGTGGCCCATGGTGGGTGGGATGGCCACAGACTGTCTCATGCTCTACGCTCAACTCAGAAGAGCCGGCCCGCCTCTTGGAGGTTGATATTGCAGGACTGACTACATAGAGCATGCTTTTTTCCTCACAATACGCATGTGGGCCCAAGATGATGAATGCCCATTTTCCTCCCACGTCTGTTGCGCTGAAAATGGCTCACGCAATCTCACTAGCCCAATTATTTACGTAGTATGTATGTACCCAGGCCTTTTTTTTTCTCACTCCTCTTTTAGGGTTGCCCCATCCAGCACCTCGACAGGGTGGGAAGCAATGGTAGTGGTTTCGGCTTGTGAATGAGGGGAAAGAAAAAAATGTGGCGTTTCTTCTGCAGTTGCCCCAACTTAAAGCTCAAGGCGACATTTTCTCGTCAGTTGGTTCATCTATCAGCCGCAGAGAGGATCGGCGAGACCAAGTCCTAACGCGCCCGATGTAGACTTTCACGTAGATGCATAGAATCCCTGGCATCGGGCGAGGTGGAACGAGACAGTTCCGGACCCAGTCGTCATCTCGGTAGACCTTTTTCTTTTTTTTTTCCCTCGCCGCATTCGCATTCCCATTCGTAGTGCTGGTTTCACTGAGTGCGTGCGTGCGCCAGACACACATTGTGGGCCACGCCGCCGTTACCCTGGGTGGGCATCTTGGCGGCGCCGGTGGCAAGTGGCCGCAATGTGTGAGACGGATCTGATAACTTTAACTCCACACAGACACTGTCACCATCGGCTTCCAGCGAGACAATGGCAATGGAGTCGAGCCCCACGAGTGACTTCGGTTTTTTGCAAGGACAGCGTCCGACTGGCTCGTCCTGACATTGCCTTCATGGGTTCCGAACTCGCGGCCCATTTGCTTGGGTCAACGAGGCGGTGCCCCAGCATCTGATAAATCAAGGATGCATGGTGAACCATCATCCTTGGCCTCTTGGCCCCATGCGTGGCCCCCCTTTGATCCGATTTCCGCTCCGTCATCTCGGTCCAACAGGTCCCTTCTGCGTCACGTCCATTGTGCTGCTTGCTCTGGTTGGGTCCCCTTCCCAATGTTCCCGACGCTCTATATTCCCGCGGTGGCGCCCTTCGGAACGTCCAGGGCCGCTCCTTTCATCTAGAAAACCAAACCATCCCAATCCAATTTCAACTCAATCTCTTACATCCATTTTGCACCCAGGAAACGTCTCGGCTACCAGCTCATGCTTGTTACCCGAGCCGCTCCTAGACTCTTGGAATTGCCCAAATCCCCCCACGTACTTTACTCCACGCTTCGTGCTTTGCGCCCCTCCATCATCGTATCAGCACAACACCCCTCCGCCAGAGCAATCCCCATAGCGCCAATTCTTCCTTTTGCACCATCCTATCGGTCCATCTCCTCAATCCCAACCCTAGATTCCATCGCCACCAAAATGGGCTCACTTCCTGAAGCATCCCAGGCCCTCCGCGTCTTCATCGCGGGAGGCAGCTATGCCGGTCTTGCTGCCACAGTCAATCTGCTGGATCTCAGCGAGGGTCTTACCCCCCGCCAGAGCGGAGAACCCTATGTTCACCACCAGGATCTGGCCAAGCTCAACATCGAGATTACCCTTGCCGATGAGCGGGATGGTTACTGTAAGATTCCTTCCCCCCTTGACTTCCTCAGCTGAGCACAGCCTCGTTTACTTAGCCTCATTTTACTTACCATGAATTTGTTACAGATCACTTGATCGGCTCCCCCTTGGCCTTTGCCGATTCGGACTATGCTAAGAAGGCCTGGGTCAAGTACTCTGATATGCCCGGTGTCCAATTTCCCAATGTCAAGATTCTGCACGGCTCCGTGAGCAACGTCGATTGTGAAGCCAAGACTGCTACCGTCACAGACCACTTGACCAAGGAGACTAGCACCCATCAGTATGACTACTTTGTCGCTGCCACAGGTCTGCGACGAGTTTGGCCCACTGTTCCCCAGTCCCTTACGCGCAAGCAGTATCTCCTCGAGGCTGAGGAGCAGATCCAAGCCGTCGGAAATGCCAAGCATGGCGTCGTTGTTGTCGGTGGTGGCGCTGTCGGCATTGAGATGGCGGCTGAACTTAAGATGGTTAAGCCCCATGTCAAGGTCACCCTTGTCCACTCTCGTGACAAGCTACTCTCTGCTGAGAGTCTCCCCGATTCGACCAAGGACATTGCTCTGGAGCTGCTCAAGGAGAGCGGCGTCGAGGTTCTCATGAACCATCGTTTGGCTAACACCAAGAAGCTTGAGAGCACCGATGGTGCTCCTAAGGTTGAGGTCGAGTTCACCAATGGACACAAGCTCATTGCCAGCGAGGTTTGCATGGCCATCTCCAAATGCGTTCCTACTAGCACCTACCTCCCCGCCTCGGCCCTCGACGCCGACGGCTACGTCAAGATTCACCCTAGGTAAGTTGTTGTATACCGATTGTCACCCATCCAAGCAGCCTCTGACACATTTTCAGCTTGAGATTTGCTGAGGGCACTCCCAACAATGAATATCACTTCGCTATTGGCGATATTATCTCGTGGTCTGGTATAAAGCGAGCTGGTGCTGCCATGCACCATGGCCACTATGTCGCCCAGAACATCCACAAGTCTGTACTTAAGGAGCGTGTTGGCCAGACTCCCGAATTTAAGGAGATTAACCCCGTTCCTCCCATGATTGGTTTGGCCGTTGGCAAGAAGGCTGTCGCTTATGACCCCGAGGGTGGTAACTCCCAGGGTGAGGATGTGTGCCACGCCTACTTCCGCCACGACCTTGGCTTCACTAGTAAGAATATTGTCAACCCCAAACCATAATGTCACTTTCTAATAATAATTGCAGTTTGCTGGGACTACATGCAGCTCGGTGGCCGACCAGAGCTCCAGTCTAAGGTTTAAAAGAAGGAAATGGGGAGGTGGGTCGGCGTTCCGGATATACACAACATTCATACTCTTAGCATTTTATAAAAGAGGATAAAGTGGCACTTGTGTAGGGCTTTAATGGATCAAGCAAGATTTAAACATAACCACGAGGCTTCCTGGTGACTTTTTTTTTTTCTTCTTTTTTTTGGTCGTGATTAACACATAACCAAATTCAGCCCAGAGGCACGAATGCGACGAATTAATTTTCATTGTGACCCGCTTCGGGTGACATCATCTCCGATCTCGGTGATCAAAATTAATCAGAAAAAGCAAAGACATCTATCCGCGTTTAAAAATAACTGCGACCCAGGGCCTCAGCTCCCAGTACAGGGTAAGACTGAGGATAGCGATTCAGAACCAAAAACAATGTTCAACTATTTGCATTTCACTCTTAACGAATGACGGGTATAGAGGCATTATATGATAGTTTATTTGTGGGATGCGATAGATGGGGGTTTTAATGATGATGTTTATCATAATACTCTTCATTTAATAATCTCGATCTGGACTGCCGAAGCCTATCACAAGGCGGTCCCATTTCCAGCCTAGCACTGCCTTTAGTGACTACCACCCGCGCAACTTTGCACGACGGCGTGGCTTAGTCCAAATTTCACACCAAAATTAAATATGATTGGTTAGAGTAGAACCACTAAGGAAGCTTAATAGGACTGGCATTATTTTCGCGCAGAGACTAAAATTTATGCTGGAAAAGCAGATCATGGAGATGTGCAAGATGAGTTTCGAGTCAGCAATAGAATATATATATGGAAACTTGAACTTTCTATTACGTTTATTTAATTGGGCTAACAAAAAATGACCAGAAATTTTGTCTGCTTTGTAACTGAGACTAGAAGACACGACCCTTGACTTGCTTACGCTCTTTGACGTTAATGTCCTTCCAGGCAAAGACGGCTGCAAAGGAGACCACCAGCACACATGTTCCGGCAATGATCATCATTCGCTGGGCATCAGCGTAGGCACGCTGAATAGCATCACGGGCAGCGGAACCAACAGGATACGACAGCTGAACAGTAAGATCCCCGTAAATAGCGGTCAGGTTACCCTGCTCCGACTCGGGCAGGTACTTGGCGAGCTTCTTGGGAAAGATACCCTGCCAGATAGCGGCTGCAACGGAGGAACCAATGCCATTACCAATGCTGGCAAACATACCCTCAATGGCGAGGACGACAGCGACATACTGATGAGAGACAACAGCCATGGCAGCTGTCTGCTCACAAATGACAATGGTACCACCGGCAAAGGCAATGAATATCTGACACATGACAAGGTAGCCAACGTTCACATCAGGTTGACGGAACTTGAGCATCAGACCAACGCCAAGAATAGTGAAGGGCACACCGAAGCAGAGACAGATCCACTTGAAGTGACCAGTCTTGCGGATGAACCAACCCACAAAAATGGAAAAAAGACAAGAACCGATGGTATAAGTGTTGGTTAGGTAACCAGCTTTGGTAACATCGAGGTTGTTGACTACTTGTAGGAAACTAGAAAAGTACGAATCCCAACAGTAGAAACTGACGAAAACGGATCCGGACAGGATACAGGCTCCCATGAAGGTCCGATCAAGGAACAGATGGTAGGGGAGGAACTTGACAGGGGCGAAGTACTTCTCCCAAACCGCAAAAGCAACAACAAGGAGGAAACCAAAGATGAGGAAACAGATGATTATGGGAGCCTTCCACTGCTCCTTCTGGTAGGAGTAGATATTGAATGGCAACAGGAAAAGGGCGATCCCGCCCGTGATGAGAAGCAGACCAAAGAGGTCGAACTCTCGAGCATAGTGCCAGAGAGACTGTCCAATGGTGCGCTGGGTCTCTTGCTTGAGAACGAGACCCATCTTCTTAGCCTTATAGAAATAGTACATGAATAGGCCGAACAGTGGCATGCACACGACAGGCATGACAATGCAGAATATGCCGAAACCCCAGCGGAACCCAGGGCCATCGAGCGTGGACTGGGCAATATAGGGGCCGATCCATGTGGTGATGATATAGGGCGAGGTAGCAAAGGCAAGCATCAGGCCTCGATTCTTGAGGTGCGAAGTATCAGCAATGAAGATGCTGAGCGAATAGTCAATGCCATTGTATCTAGGTGAATTGGGTTAGCCTGCAAGAAATTTGAGTTTGAGATGGCGATGGACATGATCATTGACTATAGATAGCTTCGCAGGTTTAGACCGCGCATCATGCAGCCAAGATCTTGGCAAGAGGCGCAGCCGTCCCATGCCCAGCTTGCCAAGCAAACACAGGGCTGAGATGTGAAACAATGGCCGTATGCGAAAACTTTGATGTTGCATATACGAAAATGCAACATAGTTGGGCTATAAAGCTAGAAAGAGACTTACCCAATATACCAGAAAACCTGGGCAGCTGCGTAGGTTTCGACGTTCTGACAAGCAGCCATCATGATGAGCCCAATGGTGAGGAAGAAGACGGCAAGGGCATAACCCTGAGGACGGCCAAAAACATCAAGAATCTTGGCTAGAGTGAGCTTGAAGACGCCTCCGATGATGGCACTGAAGATGGAAACGGTGGGCGTTAGAGAGTGCGACTGGAAGTCACTGGTGACGTAAGGAGTGAGGGAGTTGATAACTTGGGACTGCATCGAGTAGACGAAGTAAATGATCCAGATCATAATGTAGGCGATAATGAGAGCAGGCTTAGGCCAGACCGAGGTGATGGCCTCGACATTCTGGATACCAGCCTGGGCATCCTTGTGAATGGCCTCGTCGCTGTCAGAGCCACTATGGTTCTGCTCTAGGATGCCGGTTTCCTTTTGGTGGACAGCCTCGTCAGTGATGTCCGGGGGTGTCACTGGTGGCGCCGGCTCAGTAACTGCAGACATGGTATTGCTGCAGACCCTTCCTAGGGAGGGGATACTGATGTTTGGGATCAATAAAAGGCAGGAACAAGACGCTAGTCACACAGGTTACGGGAGTGCGGAGGAGAGACGAATTGACGTGCACGAGTGAGACACAAATCGCCTGCCGGATAGAAGAAATGAGGAGTCTCTTTTTAAATACGTTTTTTGCCTAAGCTATGGGTAGCGTGTTTGCTGCAAATCCTTCCAGCTTTTGATCCTACAATGTCAGGGCCAGAACAGCCATAACCAACAAGAATAGCCAAACTAAGGGAGTTGCCGAAGAGGACTGGCCCTGGCCAACGCCAGGTTTCTATGGCGTGCGCCACTGAGCTTGGAAGCAATCGATGATTGCCAAAAAAGCGGGAAGGGGAAGATCGATCGGCAGCCAACCAACACTGTCTCACTCCTGGCTGAGAAAGCCGTCTGACCTGAGCAGGAAAAACAAACCATTCTGACCCACGGAGCTGCGGTTGTACTGAACTTGGCGAGGCCAAAGATACCCACATGGGTGTGGTTTTGTGCCCTCGTGTTGGTTGAAGTCCGCATGACCGAAGGAATAATTCGTCGCCACACGGGTTCTCTTTTAACTTGGCCGATTTCACACCCGGTCGAACCTTTCTTTTAACCTTAGATCTACATCCAGTCTGCTGAAAAAGGCATAGCATCCGTATTGGGGCTGTTTCGAATCGACAACACAGGCGCATGCGGCATGGGCGAGATCGGAGGTGTCCCAACTCCTTTGTAGAACATGGAAACACCCTCGAGAACTTGCTTGTCGCGTGAGGGATAGATCACCAAACTTGGCCAATCTACGAGGAACCCATTCCTTCGTTGAATTGATGGGGGAAACAAGCCCTTGCAGCCACACTGGCGTATTCTCAGGACGTGGGGACGAATGGGAACACGGAGAGTCCCGGCTCAGTTATCCCTAAATAATCGCGAAACGTTCAATTGGCCCACCCGAAGGAGGCTCCTACGGTGCCATTGCTGGGGCAGGCCTGGCCTGGTCTTTGCAACGTGAGTGGGATGGTTGCATGGCGTCGCCGAAATTTGCCCACAGCTGGGAGGGCGTCTTACAGTGGCGATTATGGAACCGGCAGAGCCTCACTGGGCCAAGACGTTGAAGAGCCTCCAAGCTGAGGACCCTCTTTCTCCCACGCACATGATACACACAAAACTCCATGCTCGATCCCGAAAACGACTTGGTGATCAAACCTTGGCGAACGATGGGTCACGCACTTGGCCGAGCCGAGGATTGGGCATTGAGCGAAAAGTCTGGCCAAGAGTCATTGGGGGTTAGTCAACTATCAGATCAATTCCCGGATTGAGCAGGTTAAAGGTGGGACGGAGCACGGGCTCGGAACGGTTTAGTACACAACGGCGCAAATCCTGAGGTGGGATGATCGATCTATGACCAATGGGAAGCTTGAGTGATCATAATGAGGTGTTTATCTGATCAAGGGTTAGGCAAGGCAAGCGGTGAGGGGTGGCAGAACATATTATCAATCAGTGCTGGATGCCCGGATCCAGTTGGATGAAGGGCTTACGCCACTGCCCTGACTAGAACAAGCTTTCATGCCCTGGGAGGAGGGAACCACCGAGAACGGACATGGTTCCCTACTTCGTGGAATGATTTGAGAAAAGAAGCTAGAGAGCGAGGTTGAGGGTGGGGGAAGGGCGTGTCAGCGGCACGTAACACGTCGGCAATACCTTTCCCGTAAGGTTATCAGATCCGCTTTTGCGCCCATCGCATGAAGCCACCCAACGCCGCGCGGTACCGCCTAGTACAAATGGCGACGACGCGGCAAAGTGGCGCCCAGGGAACGAATGGAAGCGATGAGAGCGGTGGATTTCAGAGGAGTCGCTTGGGGGGTTGGTTCTTTTGGGCGTGGAGGTGGCCATTGGGGCGGCGACATGGGATGGGGTGACATGGGGGACACCTCTCAGTCCGGGCAACGACGGCGGCAGACCAGCTCATCCTTGGATGTGTGAGGATCATTTGGCTATTCGTGGCTGCATGCCCGTGCCCGAAGTGGGAACTCCTTCGGAGCACGGATCGTAGGTGTCCTGTGTTTCTAGGCCTTGTACCTCGTCTGTACTCTTGTCATGATGGGTAGGGGGAGTGGGAGGAGCCATGGGGAGTGTGTGGGGGTGGCAGCTGGGCAAGGGCGTGAGATGAGTGATGGGGCCGTTTCGCCCACCCACTAACAACACGTCAAGCGTCCAGGAGAGCCGCCCTTGCCCACGCCCTCCCATGCCCTCTGGCTCTGGGCCTGGCCTGCGCGCGCATCATGATTGACGTGCTGCACACTGCCGAGCCGAAAAAATGGCCTGCGACGAGTTGCTCAGGACGTACCGCTGTATCCCAACGCCGCTCTGTTGCAGGTTGTGCCGGACCAAAGGCCCCCCCCCCCTTCTCCGTGTACCAACCCCCAAGGTTGTGTGGCTAGCTGCCAAGACCCCGGTTAGCATGACATGGCAGAACGTTACAATGTGAAGGGAAGACCAGCCAAGCGGCGCTGACGTCGAGGGTCCCGAGGTGCGTGCGGGTGGAGGAGCATGCAAAATATTTTGATGCGACGGCTGGACGCCGCCTGCCGTTTTTTCTTGTGAATGGCTTCGTGAGCTGGTGGACCTTTGTTTTCCTGTCCTCATTCCCTTTTATTCTGCCAATTGCCTTCTCTGAAAGTCTTGCCGTGTAAGCTGGACAATTCATTCACTCACAATGGCATCATCGGCGTCCTTCTCCTCCTTCATCAACGACGAGGCTATCCTCAAGTTGCCTCACCCGTACCAGACCGAGTATGCTCTACAAAAGGCCTCTGCTCCTTCTGGCATCGCCATCGAGACTCCCGTGTACAACATCGTCCCCAAGGCTTCTGCCGATGCTAAGCCCCTTCCTTTCGAGCTTCACAACTCGCGCCTCGTCTTCTCCGACCCAATCGACCTGAAGTCGAGTGAACTACCCGCCTCTGGAAACAACAGCGCTTGGGCTCGCGCTCGCCGATCTCCCTGCGTGTCATTCTACTGGGACGGTGAGGCGCCGACTCTTGCACAGGCATGGCTGCACGTCTATCTCCTGTTTTCTCTGCGACCTGCGACTGAGTCGTTCCGCCTTGAGCTTCGAGGCGCCAATGCCGCCGTCTTGGGCCGCCAGCTCGTGGATGTCCTGCTTGCCATTGACCACCCCCTCAAGCCCCGCGAGAAGCGCGAGGCTAACACTAAGACCGATGAGAGTCTGGTTCTTGCTCTGCGCAGCACCTTTTGGCAGGGAGCCGGATCTCCCTTTGGGCCTCGACCTGTCTGGCTCCCCGCCGAGTCGCCTTCGTCTCTCCCAGCCTCGAACCCTCTGGGTTCGTACCCCTTGACTGCTTACCACAATACTGTGACCATCTGCAACGCTGGCGATCCTCAGGACCCCGACCGATGCCAGCAGTCTTGGCACCCCATCCGACCTGCCAAGCCTGCCCCCGGTGCTGTGATTTACAGCAGATGGATCCCTCACCTCAAGGAAACTTTCTCCATGGTCTCGCTGGATTACGAGGACGCTGAGCACCTCCGACTTTTCCACGAGTGGCAGAACGACCCTCGCGTCTCCCAGGGCTGGAACGAGACTGGCACTCTGGATCAGCACCGCGAATACTTGCGCAACATCCACGAGGACCCTCACCAAGTCGCCGTCTTGGCCAAGTGGAACGACGTCTACTTCGCCTACTTCGAAGTTTACTGGGCCAAGGTAAGCCAAGAAATTGTCGCCGACTGCGATTGCATCGCCAATAACGCTAACAAACTTATTTACAGGAGGACCGCCTTGGCGGATACTTTAACGCCGGAGATTTTGACCGAGGTCGCCACTCGCTGGTCGGAGATGTGCGCTTCCGCGGCCCGCACCGAGTGTCGGCTTGGTGGAGCAGCTTGATGCACTACCTCTACCTTGACGATCCACGCACCATGAACGTTGTCGGTGAGCCCAAGGAGACCAACACAACGGTCGTCATGTATGACTTCATCCACGGCTTCGGCCTCGAGAAGCTTGTCGACCTTCCTCACAAGCGCAGCGCCTTTGTGCGCTGCTCGCGAGAGCGCTTCTTCCAGCTGTGCCCACTCGCGGAGAACGAGAAAGTTGTCGGCGGCATGAGACTTGGATTGGTTCCTAAGCTGTAAATAAATAATAGTGTAGATACCTTCGTCGTTTTAACTTTTTTTTTTATTCCGAAAATTTGGGACAAGATATATACCTTTTTTTCCTTGGGGGGTTCATGGGGGGTGGTCGCCAAGCCGGAGGTTAGTAACTGACTTTGGCAACATGAGTCTTGGATCAGAACACGGGTCATTTATGTACAGGCTTGAAAAAGAAATTTCTCCGAACATCTTTTGCACTGAAGTGATGTTATCACATTTCGCCAAGCCCCGGGGTTTGTTCAAATTCACCATCAAGGTTTGGTTTGCTCCCGATTCTGTGTCTAATAAAAGTGATATTTTTTGTTTCGCAACCTGTATATACTGTCCTCTACAATATCACACTTGAATAAATATACTAATATGGTCCGCAGGCATAAACACTAAGAATGACAACAATCATCTACAACTTGGAGGTATTCGTTTCCTTCTTCAGAAGGTCATTGCCCAGCTTGGCCATTTCAAACTTTCGCACCTTGCCGCTGCCAGTTAGCGGCACCGTTGCCGGAACTCCATTCTGTCCGAGCCAGAAGATGTGAGTGGGGGACTTGTGCTTGCCAAGCTTCTTGCGGACCCAATCGCGCAACTCGACATCTGACAGTTGGCTGTGGTTATCGGCCAGCTCGACAAAGGCACCGACGACTTCGCCGTAGTGTTTGTCCTTGAGTCCGACCACAATGGCTCGCTGAAGGGCGGGGTGGGCCATGAGGCGCTCCTCAATCTCGAGTGGGTAGATGTTTTCTCCACCTGGGGAATCCTCGTCAGCATGGGTAAAGACAGGACCGAGAGCACAACTTACCTCGAATAATGATATCCTTAAATCGACCGGTGATGCTGCAGTATCCCTCGTCATCGAAAACGGCCTCATCGCCGGTATGCAGCCAGAGAACACCTGAAGCATCTCGGATCATGACTTCGCTGGTCTTTTCCGAGTTGTTCCAGTATCCGGCCTGAAGTTGGTACCCGCCAATGCACAGCTCACCGCGCACGCCGACGGGGACAATGTTGCCATCGCGGTCTACGATCTTGGCTTGAGCATGGGGCATTAGAGTGCCAACAGTCGTCAGGCGCCGGTCAATTGCATCATCAGTGAAGGCATTGAAGCATGTGGGAGATGCCTCAGTCAGGCCATAGCTGCTGGTGAATTCAGTCATACCGAATCGGTTGACCAAGAGCTCCATCAGATAGCGCGGCACGGGAGCACCCGCGATGATGCCAGTGCGGAGGTTGTCGCAGTTGAACCCCTCGGGCCACTGCGCCTGGAACAGCGAGTCGAACATGGCCGGCACACCGTGGACTGCGGTACATTTTTCGTCGGAGATTGCCTGCAGAGTCGCGGCGATGTCAAACACCTCGGCCGGGTAGACAATCTTTCCGCCATGGGTAACGACCGCAAGCAGGCCCAGCACAAGGCCGAAGCAGTGGAACAACGGGGGAGGGCAGCACAGAATGTCGGCAGAGGTCAGGCGCATGCGGTCTCCGATGAAGCGCGAATTGTTTACCAAATTGCTGTATATCCGGTCAGAATCAATTTTTCAGAATAAAAGAAAAAAACTTTTTTCTTGCTGCATCATGACTCCCCGGTCCATGGATGCGGGATGAGCCCAATGGCCAGCGTCAGACGTTTTTTTTTTTTTTGGGGCGGGGGGCTCCACTTACTGGTGAGTGAGCATGGTCGCTTTGGGTAATCCAGTCGTGCCACTGGTAAATTGCAGGTTGACCACCTGATGCGGGAGCACCTTGCTCATTGCTCGATACAGCCTTTGATGGCTTTGGCGTCGCCCCGACTGGATGAGCTCGTCATAGGTCGGGTATTTGCCAGAGTTGTCGTCCCTCAGCATGACGACCTTGGGAGCCGTCTTCTTGTTCTCAAGGTCGTTGAGCAATTGCGACTGGTCGAGGCGGCCGATGCGCGGGGTGGTGAAAAAGACCTTGCAATCGGTAAACTTGATTCCATACATGGCCTCGGTGGGTGTGTAGGTGTTGTTGAGGATGACGAGAATGGCACCAATCTTGGCCACGGCGAAGAAGACAGCGGCGTACTGCTCGCAGTTTCCGGCCATGATGCCAACACGGTCACCTACGCCAATGCCCATGTCGAGCAGGGCCTGCGAGAGCGCAGAGCTCTGCTGGTTGAGGTCGTTGTAAGTCCAGCGCGCACCCGTCCACGGGATGACGAGGGCCTCTTGGTTGCCATGTTGGTATGTCTGGAGCTCGAGGAGTTCGCCGAGGGTCAGGTCGACAAGCGGAGGGTCAACGGGACCAGAGAGCAACGACAGCTTCTGGGTTGGCTGCGTAGGCTCGGGCTGGATGCGTGCGGGTTCGACAGTCATGATGGGCAACGTTTTCGGTGGTGTTGAGGATCAAGCCGCAGAATTTCGCACTCACGTCGCCCTTGGAGTTGCAGGCCTTTCAGTCCTACTTCTAAAGAGGCGACGGCGTCTGGGACTACGGGCCATATGGAGTCGCCTGCTGGCATCAAGTCTCAATGTCCGCTCGCATAGCGCGCAACTCCGCGTTAACCCGTTTTTCCAAGCCCTCCCACTCAGCTTGTCATCTAGACCCACTGGCGCCGTGCGGCTTGGGCCTTGGCTTAGGACGTGGGATAATGGCAGCAGCCGAGGAGACCAGTCCAAGAGTCTGCAATGCTCCGGTGCGGCAATTACACCCAGGGATCACGGCGCAGGGGCGCCTCGCCGCCTTCGTGTCGCCATCACCATTCGTCTTGTGCCTGCACCTTGTCCTGCATTTCTTGGGTGGCTTCCAGGGTCCCTGGGACCTTCGGCCCCCTCCACCCCCAGTCTCCATGTCTCATCCCGACTTGCCGGTCTCCTGCGGTGCTCCCGAACATGCACCGAGTATGGACCATTGGAGCTGAGAATTCTTGGTCATGGTGCCCTCTGCCATCACCGCTCCGCTAGTTTTTAGTTTCTCTTGCCCGTGGCGAGAAACGTTGACTAGAGTACCTAAGTATCTAATCTGATCATCAGATAAGATGAGACCCCACAGCGCCCTAGTTCGACCTCAGCTACCGCTACTAGGGCCACACCCTGCACCGAGATCGGCCAGCAAATTTTTTTATCAGATCAAAACCCCATGCTGGTGGAGTTCTTTGTAGGGGATTCATTACGTACACTGCGGAGTCTCTCCAAAATACGACGACAGCGCAGGGGAGGCGTGGCGGCATTCTCGTGCCTAGCCCCAAGTTTGTCGTTTCGTGTCTGTGTATACAGAACGGTACCTGGCTCCCGCCCGTGCTCCGAGCTTGTTCTGCAGTTTACCCGGCTTCTGCGGCCTGCCCGTTTGCTACTGTAGGGGTCTCCCACGCATGTAACCCTGTTCTTTGCCTCGTTGGCTCAGAACACCTCAAGTCCGGTTCTACCTCCAATGATCATCTCATAATCCTTCTGGTGGGTGGGATCGCCCAACATTAGTTCCTCCGAAGGGCGATCTTTCACTGGACACCACCGACAGCGTTGGATAACGGCACCGTCAACCGAGAAAAAACGTTTCTTGATTCTTGGCTCGCAGCTGGTTCCGATGATCTGTCAATCACACCCACTGGAAGAGAGGAAGCCATGATATTGACGGTTTGGTTGCCATACTAGCTAGAACTTTAGTCTTGACCCAATTCGCCTTTTACGTATAGAATGCCCCATGCGGCCGTGATGCCACTTGTAAGCCTCGGCACCTGAACTCGCTCACACGCAAGAGCCACCACAAGTGGACTCGGCCGGCTTCTGTTCAAGTGCCTAGGACCAGACGGGATGAAGCACGGCAGTCCAAATCAAGTATAAATCTAGGTCCGAAATCTATCTCCGGAGATCCATTTCTATCCCGCAAAGCCCACTTACTAGGTCAAGGGAGCTTTACAAGTGCTCCAGTGCCTTGCTGTCGGGGCCTGGGGCTTACGACATGACTTGGTACAGCGAGAAAATATATTACACAATGTGACTTTTGCCGGGCATGGGGGTCATTAGAAAGTCAAGCGGCACAGGATGGGCTTAGGCAAGCTTCTTGTTTTCACCGTGTGACGTTTACGCCCGCTCCAAGAGCGTGGAATAACAGCCGCCTGGGACACCCTCGTCAGAATTTCCTGGTCAAATATGGAAGCAACTGCGTTGCGATGCCGATGGTCTCCAGCCTAGCGCTGCCATGATGGAGAGACCCTTGTGAACAGAGGGTGGGGGTTACAGACCAAAACAGAAGTCTTCCGTCCATCATGACAACTAGGTGGACGGGTCGGCGGCCAGAGAGGAACTTGGGACAGGAACTTGCCGTGCATGTTTCGGGACCCCGCAGACGTGCTTCTGCAGTTACAGATATCTTGTCATTTGTCCGTCTGGACGCTTGGATTTGCCGTCCCTTGCGATCCCCCACGTGGCCTGGGCTTACCCACGAAAATCCCAGACATTACCAGGGAAAACAACTCGTCGGCTAAGCATTGGTTGTGTTTTATGTCCCTCAACTCTGCCTGAAAATAGTCCTCCCGCGTACAAGTCCACCTTGTAACCCCACCCTCAACTAGGAGGCCGTGGGTCCACTCGGAGACCGATGATCCCATTCTCAATGTTAATCTACCGCAGACGGCCAACCAGTCACTCATCTGTACCCTCTAGGATGCCGCAGCAGGGGCGAATCTCTTGCTAGCAAGCAACCAATGAAGCACATTGCCCGGCCCAAAAAATTCACCAAGGGGGCAGTTCATGCGGTACCATCCTTGTTCATGGCCACATCCCAAAGTGGAAAACCCTCCTTCAAGGACATGGCGATGTTGCTTGTCACAAGCTAGTCGGCACGGGTCCTGTCCCGCAGTGGTTACTACCCGGGTTGGGGGAGCAAGTGCTAAGACGCGCATTCTTAATCAAGTCTTGTTGTCAGCGAGGAAGAAGACGGCTCAACTTTGTATTTTGGTTGTGGATGTCCTCTCTCGTTTTCGTTCCCTTCTCTTCTTTTATTTCTCACGACTCTCACGACTTTGCCACCGCTTCTCTTTACCTCCACTTTCTCTACCAGTCACATAACCGCCGCAATGCGTATTATTGACGGTAACGGAGGCGGTGGCGCCATCCCAATTGACACCCGCGACACACCGGTGGTCGGAGGCACTCCTGTCGTTCTAAAGAGCCTCCCTCTTGCAACCAATTCCGAAGGAGCCCTCGATCTCGCCGCTTTTCAGGACGAACTGCTCCTAGCATGGACCCTGGCATGCTCTTCTCAGCAGGACGAGTTTCCGGCAGATTGGGGTTACATCCTCCCCGACGGCAGCGTTCAAAAGAGCTCGTTCCGGCTAAACAACTCTTCCCTCCAGCTTGAAAGCACCACATCTGAGGCCTTGGAAGGAATCAAGGGGCAGAATAATTCACAACAATCAGGTCTTTCGCCATCATTAGGCTCAAAGGTCTTTTTTGGAAGCCTCCCAAACAATGCGGCATTGAATGGTGACCCCACGCCAACTGCCGATGCCGATGTAAGTTGCTTTTTCCTTTCTTTAGAGCCAAGCCATCCCGTGGGATGCGGAGCCGCTGACCCGCCCATAGTCCCTATACCTGGAGGTTGCCGTAACTGACAAATCTTTGGAAATTACTGGACGCCACAAAACCTCAAGCCCCTCCAGTGATGTTGACCAAGAGGTCAGCAATTTCATCCATGTTCTCAAGAATGTACTCGAACATCCAGACCGGAGACTTGCAGACCTCCTCGGCGCAACCAGCAAGGATCTGAAGCAAATATGGGAATGGAACCAGACGGTTCCTCCTCTCGTTGATCGCTGCACGCATGACATTATTGGGGAGGTTGCCAAGAGCCAACCAGACACCTTGGCGGTACAGTCGTGGGATGGCAGCCTTACCTACCGAGAGCTCGATGAGCTCTCCACACTGCTAGCTCGACACCTTCGGTTCCGAGGCGTCGACGTTGGCACACGCATCCCACTGTGCTTTGAGAAGTCCATGTGGGCAATCGTGTCCCTCCTCGGTGTCATGAAGTCCGGCGCCACCTTTTCGCTTACAGACCCAAGCCAGCCTGAAGCCCGTCTACGGACAATCGTGGAGCAGACCGGCGCCGAAATCGTCATCACCTCCGTGGCCCAAAGCCCCCTGGGGCAACAGATAGCCAATGGCGGCCAGGTGATTGCAATTTCGCGCGATTTCTTTGAGGCAACCCAAGAGTTGTCATCCGACCCCCTGCCCCAGGTTCCCGGCTCATCCCCCATGTACATTATTTTCACCTCGGGTAGTACGGGTAAGCCCAAGGGTGTCATCATCTCCCACGAAAACTACACTAGTGGCGCCATCCCGCGGGCTCACCTCGTGGGGTACACCTCCACGTCGCGATGCTTCGACTTCCCCTCATACGCTTTCGATGTTAGCATTGACTGCATGCTGTGCACCCTCTTCAAGGGAGGCACAGTATGCGTGCCCTCGGATGAGCGCAGGATGAATGACCTTAGCGGCGCTATCCGCGATAGCAAGGCCAACATGGTTCATATGACTCCCTCCGTCGCGCGAGTCTTGGACCCTGATATCATCCCCTCTCTCGAGGTTCTTGGTCTCGGCGGTGAAGCTGTTGGAGCTAGTGATGCTGCCGAATGGAGCAAGCATGTGTCGCTTGTCATTGCTTATGGTCCCTCTGAGTGCACTGTTGGTTGTACCATTAACAACACTCTCCACATCTCAACTGGAATTGGCAAGGCTGTTGGTGGTGTTTCATGGATTGTTGACCCCGATGACCACAACCGACTAGTTCCCGTCGGTGGTGTTGGCGAGTTGATCATGGAAGGCCCCGTTGTTGGTATCGGCTATCTTGATATGCCTGACAAGACTGCTGAAGTCTTTATCGAGGACCCTACCTGGATGCTTGCTGGTTATGGCAACGTCCCCGGCCGTCACGGGCGTCTGTACAAGACCGGTGACCTGGTGCGATATGACCCCAAGGACCCCGGCGCTATCGAGTTTGTTGGTCGAAAGGACCAGCAGGTTAAGTTGCGAGGCCAGCGTGTGGAGCTCGCTGAGGTCGAGCACCATATCCGAGAGTGTCTTCCTCCTAAGATCAAGATTGCTGCCGAAGTCATCAAGCCTGAGAATGGTGCTCCGACCTTGGTTGCATTTGTCGTAGAGCCCGGTCAGGTCAAGTCTGAAGAAGCCAGTGACATCTTCACAGAACCTTCCCCTGAGCTGGCCGCTGCCCTTGCCGCCATTGATACCACCTTGGGATCCAAGGTTCCTCGATATATGGTTCCCGCTGCCTTCATCACCCTCAGGTCGATGCCATCCCTTGTGTCCGGCAAGACTGACCGTAAGAAGCTCCGAGAGATTGGAAACTCCATCCCTCGTGAAAAGTTTGGTAGCCTCCAGTCTGGCGAAGGCCAAGAAGAGGAGCCTGAGACCGAGATTGAGCTGCAGCTGCAGCGTGCTTGGAACAGGGTTCTCGGTAGCGAGATCAAGATCTTCCGCCAAAGCAACTTCTTTGGCGTTGGTGGTGACTCTCTGCGCGCCATGAGACTTGTCGCTGCTGCTCGTGAGGAGGGTCTCTCCTTGACTGTTGCTCAGATCTTCTCCAATACCATCTTTAGCGACATGGCTGAGAAGGCTGCCAAGCTTTCCCAGACTTCTCAGGAGGAGATCGCCCCCTTCTCTCTCATTGACAAGGACTGGAACCCCGAGAAGGCCCGCGCTGAGGCAGCTGCCCTGTGTGGCGTTGAAATTGATGCCGTTGAGGATGTTTATCCTTGCACTCCTCTCCAGGAGGCTCTCATGGCACTCTCTGCCAAGGTCAAGGAGGCCTATGTAGCCCAGCGAGTCGTCGAACTTCCCGATCTCGCCACTGCTGAGCGCCTCATCAGCGCCTTTGACGTCGCCCAGCGCGATTGCCCTATCCTTCGAACCCGAATTGTCCAGGCTTCTGGCCGCGGTTTGGTTCAGGTCGTTGTCAAGGGCAAGCTTGAGTACTACTCAGGTACTAGTGTCAGTGACTACCTCGTTCGTGACCGAGACGAGGCCATGGATCTTGGCAAGCCTCTTGTTCGCTACGCCGTCATCCCCAACTCTGAGACTGGCACTGCCAGCTTTGTTCTGAGCATGCACCACGCTCTGTATGACGGTTGGGCAATGCCACTGGTCGTTGAGCGTGTGAACAAGGCTTACAACAACGAGACCCTTTCTCGCCCTGCCGAATTTAAGCACTTCATCAAGTTCCTCAACACCATGGACCGAGTTGTGTCTGAGGTATTCTGGAGAGAGCGCCTCGACGGGGCCAACGGACCTCAGTTCCCTGCCCTGCCTTGGGCAGGTTACCAGACCGCTGCTGACTCTCTTCTTGAGGTCTATGTTCCCGTTGAGAAATTGCCTGTCAACTCGACTGCTGCTACCGTTATCCGAGCCGCCTGGGCTATTGTCGTTTCTCAATACGTCAATAGCAGTGACGTCGTCTTTGGTGAGACGCTGACTGGTCGAAACGCCCCCATCATGGGCGGCGAGGAAATTGAGGGACCCATGATCACTACCGTCCCCATCCGTGTGCAGCTCGACTACGAGGCGCCCGTCTCCGAGCTCCTTCAAGAAGTCCAGGAAGGCGTTGTTGCCCAGATTCCCCACGAGCACTATGGTCTTCAGCACATCCGACGCGTTAGTCCAGACGCCCTCGAGGCCTGTGAGCTCCGAACTGGCCTTGTCCTCCACCCTAGCACTGCTGGAGATGAGCAGCCTAATCAGGATCTCCCCGCCAATCGTCTTGTGCCCGCTGGCGACGACGAGGCCGCCCAAGAGGCTCTGAAGTTTAACACCTATGCTCTGATGCTAGTGTGCTCCATTGACCCCAAGGGATTCCTGGTCATGGCCAGTTTCGATTCCAAGACTGTCGCCAAGCCCCTTATGGAGCGTATCCTGGACCAGTTCAAGTACACCGTTCAGCAGCTTGCTGAGAAGGCTGGCACTCCATTGGGTAAGCTGGAGTATCTCACGAATGATAATGTGAGTGATCTCAAGGAGGTCAC
The DNA here is from genome assembly GCA_003031705.1 of Calonectria naviculata. Lineage (NCBI taxonomy): Eukaryota > Fungi > Ascomycota > Sordariomycetes > Hypocreales > Nectriaceae > Calonectria > Calonectria naviculata. The sequence continues at coordinate 7,412 of NAGG01000759.1, read as the reverse complement.
TGCTGCTTCTGCCGAGGATAAGCTACTCCAGGACTACGCCGGTGCTAACGCTGCCTATATTGTTGATACCCATGACTCCAACCGCATTCTGCCCAAGGGCGCTGTGGGAGAGCTCATTGTTCGAAGCACCACTGAGCTGGAGCACCCTATTATCGAGTCTCCTGCCTGGATCCGCACTGTTCACAGCGAGGATGCTTCCACCGAGGGCAACTTCTACAAGACTGGCAAGCTCGCCAAGTTCAATGGCGAGGGACACCTCGAGTTCAGTGACCTGGCTACCAAGACCAATGCCGGTACGCTCACCCAGCGCCGCCCTGCAAAGAAGGTCTCTGCCACTTCACGAAAGCAAAGGAAGCTTCGAGGTCTATGGAGTCGTGTCCTTCGCATTCCCGAGGAGGACATTGGCCTCAACGACAACTTCTTCCTACGTGGCGGTGACTCCATTGCTGCCATGAAGCTCGTCTCCGAGTCTCGTCTCGCTGGAATCAAGCTCTCTGTGGTGCAGATCTTCCAGAAGCGATCTCTCTACGACATGGCCAACGTCATGGAGGAGACAGAGGTGTCCGAACAGGGAATGGAGGCCATCCCTGCCTTTGGTCTGCTCGAGACCAAGGATACCGACTCCTTTGTGGAAAACATCATCCGTCCTCAGTTGGCCAACCCCGCCTGGAAGATCTCCAACGTCCTTCCTGCTCGACCCCTCCAGGAGGTGGCTGTCAAGGGTACTGTCGAGATTCCCCGATTCTCTACCCGTTATGAGCTCATGTACTTTGACTCGGCGGTCGACAGACCAAAGCTCATGGCCAGCTGCCGCGATCTCGTGGCCCGCAATGAGATTCTTCGAACAGTCTTCGTCGATCACGAAGGTCAAGGCTACGGAGTCGTTATTGATGACCTCGAGGCTGAGTTTGTTCACTACGAGATTGACAGCGACGTTGAGGGCTTCGCCAAGCAGCTTACACAGCTTGACGTTCTGACTAAGATGCCCATGGGATCCGTCTTTGTCAAGTGGTTCCTCGTCGAAGGCGCCGAGGGCAAGGCCTGCTTGCTCCTCCGAATCTCCCACGCCCAGTATGATGAGATCTGCCTGCCTCTGATCCTCCGACAGCTCTCTGCGCTCTACGAGGACAAGCCCGTCCAAGACACACTCCCCTTCTCCGCTTACGTGGGTCATGTAGTTCGCGAAAATATTCCCAAGGCCGTCGAGTACTGGAAGGAACTTCTTGAAGGCTCGTCCGTCTCCGTCCTGAAGCCTGAAGGGTCTGTGGAGAGGGATGGCGTAGAGAAGAAGAACCACTACGCCATCCAGAAGACGGTGAGCATCTCCTCACGCTCCAAGGATGTCACCCCCGCCACTTTTCCCACGGCCGCCTGGGCGCTGTGCCTTGCCAAGCGCCTCGGTCTCAAGGACGTCACCTTTGGTGAGGTTGTCAGCGGCCGCAACATCGATTTCCCCAACGCTGACCTCGTCATGGGCCCCTGCTGGCAGTATGCCCCAGTGCGTGTCAAGTTCGGCGATGGTTGGATGGTGGCTGACCTGCTGGGCCATGTGCAGGACCAGCACATTGCCAGCTCCGCCCACGAAGGTATTGGCCTCAAGGAACTGGTCAAGCAGTGCACCAACTGGCCCTCGACGGTGGACTGGTTCGATACGGTTGTGCACCAGGATGTCGAGCACGTTGAGACGCTCGACTTCCAGACGGCCAGCAGCCGAATGGAAACGGTATACGTACACGAGGAGCCCCTGCGGGAGTGGAAGATCCAGGCCTTCATCGCCGGCGACGAGATGACTCTTGAGATTGTCACAGTTGAGTCGTGGGCAGAGTATGCTCAGAAACTGCTAGATGATTTGGCGGATGTTACCACCTTCTTGGTGCAAGACCCCCAGGCTGTCTTGTTCAACGAGACCCAGTAATAAGGATGGATGGTGCATGGTTTATGGAGCGTGTCGTATTTATTTAAATGGTGCATGTTTTAGTTGTTAATGGAGGTTAAAAGGGATCAATGAGGTTATTTAGGATTAGGGCTATGTTTTTTATTACTTTATGCGATGCATTCTCGCGTTTGTATTGGTGTTTAGTGTCAAAAGTCCATTTTCTGTACCCTCCCGTTCATTTCACAATGTCGAGTAAGACGTATCCTAATATAATCATCAACCAGGCTATCTGTGCTCTCTCTACGCCGTCCTGAAGATGATAATCATCGGTCGTCAATAATGGAGGGGAACGGCGAATTCCCTCAGCTCCAACTAGGTCTTTATTTCGGTAATTAAATATCCTTACCACCCAACACAAGGCTAAAGATGACTTTGAACGATTCTCGGCCAACACCAGCCCTTACACTGACGCACACGCACTTTCACTGTTACAAATGTACTCAGGGCGGTGGTAGCTTTACTTCCTCATACCAACTAAAAGAATACGGCCAGTTTTCTGGGGATGGTCTCCATGGTCGCCCTTGTCGCAGCATCTTCCCCAAAGCTGATGCGTTTACTTAACATTTGAGATCCATGACACTCAGTCGGCCAGGCGCATTAGCCATCTCTACAGCAAACTTTGGTTCAAGGCAGCATTTTATCAATACGATCACATTGAAAAAAACACGTGAGGGAACCACACCCCATATCTCGCCCCAGTTACGACGTCTCCCTTCCTCAGCAGATTTCAGCAACATCGCCCTCTACCCTCTACCTCTTAGTGGCCAGGCCCAGGGTACGTCCTCCCAGTCCTAAACGGGCTGCATGAAGCACATCAAGGAATCCTATAACAGATATTCCTCTTCGCACTATGTCACAGGCGCGATTAAACAGGTGGGCAAGGACAAATGCAATTTAGCCATCAAATGAGGCATCGCCAATGGGAGCATCTAGGCGTAGTTCTGCGAAAAATCAAAATTTGCGACACTGGAATCAACACTATTATCCAGATCATGATTTAGACAACTTCCTTGTCAGGGCACTGCTATTCAACCTTTGGGTTTGCTCATTCGATCATGGCGCAGCGTCAGGTTCGTGTAGGAGTTCGACCCCCAATCAGCGCGCAGATGACACAATCCAAGAAGGTAAAAGAAGATGGGACAGTTCCCAATAAGCCAGACGCTCAATGGATGCTCCAACTCGCCGCTGTCACTCATGAAATTGAAGAAGTCAGTGTCAAAAGTACGCTGCACATCAAGCGTCTCTGTCATTCATCTTCGGTTCATGATTTACCAACGCATCACTAAAACAAATCATAATGCCAAATCAGTTTTCATTTCACTCTCGCCTTGGGTTTTTCTCAATTGAACCCAACACGCGGCCATGTAAATCCACTGGATCAGGGTATATACAACGCCAACCTATTGCACCATCCATTGCATAGAACAAAAATACAATTCAATCAGAAACCAAATGACCAAAAAAAACCCCTACACACGTTGTCACTCGGGTATGCCACTAAAAAAAACCCACACCTACACCCATGGCGCCTCGAGTCATAATAATGTTTGATATCGCTAGAACTGACCGCCCAAATGTTCTCATAAAGATGCTTCTCATTGCGTCGTTGCCCATATTTCAGCCCTCCTTTGGCTTGTCCGCTGTAGGTACGTCCTGGGCTCCGTAATTAGCGATGTTTAGGGCTTTCTGCAAACTTCGTCGGAAAATCTTGCTGGGAGCCGATTCGTCATCCTTGTCGCGGCCAAGAAGCCCAAAGCTCATGCGGCGAACCTTGTTTTCAGAATTGTCCTGTACGGGAGTAGGCTTCTTCTTCTTCTTGACAACTGGGGGAGGTGCAGCTGTAGGCCGCGGGGGCCACTCTCCATCGCGTTTCCATCCTGCCACGCAGGAGCGGAGCATGTCGGAAAGATTAATGGGACACGACGGCTGGAGGTTGTGAATAATAACTTTGTCGTAAAGACTAAGGTAGACGGATGGCGTGACAGATGCTCGAAGTGGGTTATTGGGAGGTAATAGAGGCGGCGCAACGGGAATGAGTGTCTCGACAGGGTAGTTCTGACTCGAAGGTGGTGTTGAGGGACTCGTATCTTTGGATTGTTGTTTTTGGAGTTCCTTGTCGTCGCTTTTTGCGAGGGAAGAGCCGTCGGAACCATCGCTAACCGCTGGTGGATGGGTAGAGGAAATGGTGGACCCTGGGGGAGAACTCGACATGGAACGACGAAAGAAGAATCGACGAGCAGATCGTGGAGAGGTGGCTGGGGGCGAGACTGGTTTGGTGCGGATACGGACCGTACGAGCGCCTGTCCAGGCATTCCGCCGTGCCTCATAACAAGCCAATCCTTCATTCCATTCCATCTCTTTGCGAACGGCCCTCCGTCGCTTCGTTCTCTTGGCTAGGATGGCGGCTTGAACAGCAACGCCTACAGTACCCGGGCTATCAAAGCGGAAGGGGGAGCGAGAGGGGAGAGACTCGCCGTCGTCATCGGAGAGGTCTGAGGCCCATTCCGTACGTGGGCGGAAGTTTGCGAAGTCTTCAGAAACGACGCTGTAAACGGATTCGGCGTCACTCTCATCATCAGGCGAATCGATGTCTTCCTCGTCCACCTGGTAACCAGCGTCATCGCGCATTTCATCCTGGATGGGTTCGGCAGGCTCCGTAGCATCGAGAATGGTAGGTTGTTCATCGGGCTGTGCACTAACACCATCGGAGGCTGCCTTTTCTGGTGAAGCAACACGGGATGGCCATTGGAAATCCCAATCGTTCTTAATTTTTGCCTCTAGATAGCGTTTGACAGCCTCTTTTTGCTTAATTTTATCCTTGCTCATCAAATCAGCATGCTCTTCGCCCACCCAATCTGGGGTCACGGTGGACAACGGTGTAGTTAATTGAACTGGTTGATGGCGAAACTTTGCGATCGGTGATCGCGGGCTTCTATAGAGGTCGGAAAAGATCATGGTGGGCTGTGCCGGGGCGGGAGAGGCCCTTGTGGCAAGGCCGTGGTGAGAAGGGCCAGGAATTGGAATTGGAGCAGTGGTGGCAGTAGAAATCGGGGGAGACTGTGCAAGGGTGCCTTGGGAGGAAGGGTGCACGGCCGTTGGCGGTTTGGTATCGGGGTTGGGTGTCTGCGCGGAGGGTACTTTATGGTTCGTTAGCGGTGGCGAGGTGGAGAGCAGATAGATGATATAGATTAAAAGTGCCCAAGTAAAACGAACGAGGTGGGAGAATGAGGCTGCGATGCACGAGGCACCGGTGGGGGGGGGCAGTATAAATGAAGAATGTATTAATAGCCCAAGGCTAATAAAAAAAAATGAGGTGAGGATGAGGAGAAGTTGCTGGTTGTAGTGTTGATGGCGGAGGTGGCGTTAAAGAGAGGCGCCGCCCAGATGTGGTGTGTCTCTCTCAAAGTCTCGTGTATGGTTGCACGCACGATGTGACGTCGAAGATTGAAAGCGACGTCGGAGGTAGCGCAGCGCCAGGAAGCAGGCAGACTGGGGGAAGCGAGGCAGTAATGAACGGGCCGGGGTAGAGCTAATGCTAGCAAGGTATAGTCGAGGCAGAACGCAAGCAAGGGTGCTGAGGGGAGGAGGATCGAGGGCCAAAGTAGATGCAGATGGTCCAAGTAAAAGTAATGACGGGATTGGGCTCACTCAAGACATGATCGGCGAGAGGGCGCCGAGTTCAAGTGCTGTGCAGTTGTAAACCGCCGGAAAGAAGCAAGACAAGACCGCAATTGAGCCAAGACAGTCGCGCGGGATGAGACTGGACTAGACACTTGCGGGGGAGGAAAATGGTTCCCTTTTCAATCGTGGCTTGACTTGTCTCGGCCTGTTTTGTGTCTCCTTGCGACGGCTGTGTTGGTTTCGTGGGGAGGGCGAGTACAGTGTGTGCCACTTTGCTTCCCACCCGATGGGTGAAACGACGATGCACTCAGGAGATGATTGATGGGTGAATGGCTTGCAGGATATGCGCAGGGCAGGAGCAGGAAGGGAGAAGGGAGATTGAGAAGGAGCAGGAAGGCGGCGAGGCAATGACAAAAAAAGGCTATGGGATGGGAATGAGATAACTAGACCAGGCTTGGGTCCGGGGAGTCGAAAGCCAAAAAGGCCAAAGCTTGCAAAACAGACTAGCAGGAACGAAAAACAAGCCCGCAATGCACGTACCAGTACCAGTACCTTGGCCAGAGGCAGATAAAGGAGCAAACTCAGAGTGGCCAGCAGTCCCCGGGACTTGGTCGACGCCGCGGACGGATCCGACGACAGATGGAGCGTCGGGGGTCATGGCTCTGGCGGGCGGAGGCGACGGGCGGGCGGCGGAAACGGCAAACGACGAGAGAATCCCAAGTCACAGCTACGGGTGACGTGGTGGACTGGCGTTTTGGTTTCGTTTGGCTTGGTTTGGTTTGAAAGAGCCCAGGCCACGCCCAGGGTTGAGAGTCATGTACGTGTAAGGGCCAGCCAGCGACCCTAACTGAGCGAACTGGGCCTAGGGAGGCTGGTGGGAGACAGGATCTGGGCCAGGCTGGGTCTGAGGCGCACAAGCGAACCGCACGCACGTACGAGGACGAAAAGCAGGACGATGGGTTGATTGTCGCTGGTTGCAGGTCCCCTGGCTTTTGCCAACCAAGTATCTGCAGTGCGCTCTTTGCTTGCGGAATTGTGTGTGCACGCGCACGGTGCAGATTTTTTTAGTAGCCTAGGTTGAGGTCAAGAGGGGGTGGGAACTCAACCGGCGAGTAAGAAAAAAAAGACAAGAAAATGCTAAGCTACCCAAAGTCACCACCACCAGTGGTACATGTACATCTCATTGTTGCAGCCGGCATGCCATGTACATTCCTCACGTCAACGACGGTTTCTCCTCATTGTTTTACCATGTGGCTTCTCCATGCCCATCCTCATCCGTCGTTGTTTTTTTTTGTTTTTTTAAGCCGCCTTTTCTGCACCACGCCCACGGCTATGACTCTTTTCACCTTTGACAGTTATTTGACGATTACTTCCTTGATTATCCGCGATGTTCCTTGCCTGGCTGAGCCCTCCTGCAGCCCCAAGTGGAGATGCACACGAGGCTACCACATTCAAAACAAGCCTGGCAGGGCGGTGAGATGATAGAAATGCCCAAAGCTCTCCTCCATGAGCCAGCCTCTCGGGTACGAATATTAAGGTACGCCTGAATTCGGCAAGGAACCCAGGCCCAGTTAGTCCATATTCGGTCGACAACAATCACCTCTCATGCGTGTGCTACGCGTCGTTGGCGCCGCCCAAAAGTATCCAGTACGCAGTTCGTCAGATCATTCAATGCCCAATGAGCCAATCTATTTTTCGCTCCAGCTCCCCTCCAGCAGTCGCCCTCCTCCGCAGGTCGCCTCGCGCCCAGCTGATGATGTGGAGCCTCTGGGGAGGGGCCCTGGGGTGGAATCATGGAACGAGGACAACCAAGGCCGGTCTCCCATCGCCGAGCCCCGAGGGCACTCAAGTCGTG
>NAGG01000755.1:0-46038 GCA_003031705.1 Calonectria naviculata | reverse complement strand
AAGAACGGTGTCCTACAGTCTGTCCATCCACCACCACCACCCACACATGATCCGTTTGCAACACATGTGCACCCCACACCACATGTTATTTTAATTCTTTTAGTTTATGCATCATTTTTCTACGCTTGTTTTGGATACTGTTGGCATTAAGGATACGTTTGATCAGACTCTCATTAATGGGTTGCTCCAAATCTTCAATTTCGGGGCGGCGTTGAGCGCCGCCTTTTTGGTGGACCGATTGGGCCGACGAACTCTATTTTTATGGTCCGGAGTCGGTATGCTTATCAGTTATTGTGTCTGGACTGGCGCTAGCTCTGTCGAGGGCAGCAAGCCAGCTGGAATTGTGGTGGTGGCTATGCTCTTCGTCTTCTACTTCCACTACGACATCGCCTGGACGCCACTTCTCTTTGGCTACCCGACGGAAATTTTCCCATTTTCTTTGAGGTCAAAGGGTATTGCGGTCGAGCTGTTCGCCATCTACGGATCCCTCATTATTTCGGCTTTCGCCAACCCAATTGGTCTCGACAACATCGGATGGAAGTACTACATTGTGTTCTGCGTACTGCTCGCTATCTTCCTTGCTATTACCTACTTTCTTTTCCCCGAGACGAAAGGATACAGCTTGGAAGAAATTGCAAAGATCTTTGATGGCGATGATGTGATTGACGAGGAGAGGCTGCGAAACGGCAAGGTCCCCAGCGACCTCAAGGACTCTGCCAGTCATTGCGAGCGAGCTTAGGCACACTATGGGTGTTGCAAGATAGTTGCGTTGTTTTTCTTTCAGTTTATACGCTGAGCGATTTTATATTTACAAGAAACAGGTTCAGAATCCGTTCAATGGCCCCCATGATGCTGATGACTTTGAATTGACTGGTGCCCGTGGATATGATTACGTCAGGGATAATGGAGACTGTCCACATTCCCGCACGTTTCCAGTTACTCCAAAATTGTCCCCACTGATACGGAGTCAATCCCAGAATGCCGTGGCTCGGTCGACCTTCTGAATGCCTGCAGATTGGTGTCAAGTCCCAAACAGGCGGTAAGAACTGGCTTCAGCACTGTGGATTACCTCCCTTCTCTAGTTAGGCCAGCCTTCGTAGCGAGAAAACGGTGTAAACGGCCTGATAAATGTGCGGGGAACAAAGCTTCTCCGCAGACGATTGTAGAAATTAGTCATGCAACTCTCCAGCCAGAGTGCGTGTGCCTGAGCGCTAGTCCCACTCCCCACATTGGACGCCGTCACGCGGATCTGTTAAAGGACGAACTGTTAAATCTCTCCCCAAGTCAAGGCCGAGATCGTTTGATGGCCGAGATGAGATGCCAGTCGACCGATCTTGCCCTGGAAAAGATTTGATATTCACGCCATGGGGCCTCCTTCATCAGATTCAGCTGCCGCCACGGCACCGGCCCAGTTCGATATGTCGGCACTGACCAACACGGACGAGTCTCACGACACCTTCATCGGCTCATCGGACCAGGCCTGCAAGGAGTGCCGGAGGAGAAAGGCCCGTTGCAATCGAGCGCTCCCCATGTGCGAACCCTGCATAAGGTACCGCAGACACTGCTTGTATGAGAAGCACTCGCGTACTCCATTGACGCGCAAGTATGTGCCCCGCTCTCGCGCCGCAACCCTCAGGTGTGAGCTAACCGGCCAAGACATCTCACCGAAGTTGAGGCCCGTCTTGAGCGAGCGGAAGCCATGGTCAAGCACATGCGCACTCTAGTACCTCCTCACCTGAGATCGTGGGAGAAGGGGAACAATTCAGCCGCCCCGCCCACAAATTCATCAACTCCGCAGCAGCAGACACAGCCCTTCAACTTTTCCAGCACGCCGGCGCCCCCAGTAGAGCAGCCACAGTACACAAACGATCCCGGCCAGGCCGCTTCTGCACCAGACACGGCCACCTTGGCTCAGCCCACAATAACCCCTTCGACTTCCTCCTCTGATAGGACACAGGGGCCCAGCCCTCTCAATGTGGATCACCAAAGGATGCTGGAGAGTCCACCCGTTGACGACTTTGAGTGGTGCGAGAAGACGACGGGCCACGTTCATGGACTATCTCCAGATGCTGTAGCAGAAACAGCTGAAGAGGACAGTCCAATTTCAGATGGAATGGCTTCTTTGACCGTCAATGAGGGCGAATCAGGTTATCTCGGCGTTGCCTCGGGCGCCGCCTTGCTCCGTCTGCTGGAGCCCAAATCACGTCGCCGCCTTTCCAGGTCACAACAGACAGCGACAACCCTGCACCCCATGATTTCACAGCCTAATCCAAACCGCCATATTGCCGAATCTATGATTGATGCTTACTTTCGGCTCTATCATGTAAGTTATCCAATTATCCACGAGCCAACATTCCGCGCCCAATACAGCGAGGTAATACCCAGGCCCAATGGACTCTGTTGGACCGTTTTGGCATACGTTGTCGCTGCCATTGGGGTCTGGGCATCTGCCACTTCGTCAGCTGAGACCCTAGATATGGCCCTATTCCAGCAGGCAAGCTCAGTTCTTAGCTTCGATTTTCTCGAAGTTGGTAACCTGTCTCTAGTACAAGCTTTGACTCTAGCCTCCAATTTCCTCCAGAAGCGAGATAAGCCCAACTCAGGCTACAACTACCTCGGGTTGGCGGTGCGAATGGCCATGGGTCTGGGGCTTCACAAAGAGTTCCAGGGGTGGAACATCTCCCCGCTCACAATGGAGATTAGACGGCGTGTGTGGTGGTCCTTGGCCGTGTTTGATGTAGGAGCCACAATTACCTTTAGCCGTCCAGATGTGTGGCCATACAAAGGAGTAGAGGTTTCTTTTCCGCTTAATGTGAATGACAAGGTACTTTCGAAAACTCCGCCATTTTTCAAACTTGTGCTGAATAGGCCCTAGGACCTCACTGCTGCTTCAACATCTTATCCAGTGGAAAGCAACCAGATTACACCATACACTGCAGTAGCAACGCAAGCGCGTTTCCACATTGCGACACATGAGTGTTATGATCGCATCATATCGAAACCATTTCCTTCCGCAGAAGAACTGCTGAAAATGGACACGGCATTGATTGAGTCTTGGCAGTCTGAAGTTCCTGCATTCTTCAGAGAAGACGTCGCTGTGCCGCCCCGATATGCCTTTTCCCAAGCGGTCATGTCTTGGAGGGTGCGAAACTTCAGAATCATTCTTTATCGGCCTATTGTTATTCGCAGGGCCTTGAGGCGCCGGGCTGATTCCGATCCTGAAAGTATCATGGCATATGAACGTTGTCTTGCAGAGGCAAAGTCTTCAATTCACATGATAGCCGATTACTGGAAACACCACGAGCACAACCGACTGGCTGCCTGGTATAGTTTGTAAGTTATTACATCTTGCCTAAAAGGCTTCGGATACTAACATTTTCTTAGATATTTCCTCTTCCAGGCTGCTCTTATCCCATGCATCTGTTTACGTAACCAGCCTTCGGCCCTCGAAGCACCAGACTGGCGGACGCAAATCACCATCACACTGCAAACCATCACGGCACTCGCGCCTGCTAATGCCAGCTCTACAAGATGTTATCAGGTTATTTCTGACCTTTGTGGCCGATACCTAGACAGCGATCAAGTTGAGCCGGTTGCCTCAGGAGTTTCAAATGGTGATCCCAACGCAGCAAATGAGCTGGTTGATCAGCCCGCTCCAGACCTTGAGCAATGGATATCCGAGCCAGTGGAAGAAAGTCCTCAGACTCAGATCAACAATGTATTTAGCATGATGTGGCCAAATGCGCCACCTTTGGAAATGGCAGACGTGGTCATGGGTGAAGACGCAGGCTGGATGGACTTTTTGCGAGTGGATAACAATGATGAGTGGGAGTCACCAAACCCATAGCATCACGATACATAAAATATTAGTTTCCAAAAGTGTGAATATTTGATTTTATTAGGCCATAGCACAGTGACTGCGAGCATGTATCAACCCGTCCTAAGCCCATACCGTTCAAATGGAATCAAATTAGGCATCTTGTTAGGAGTTATTTAGGCTCAGTTTTAGTGCGACTAGAAATAACTGTTCGTTTCATTCTTCTCCTACAAAGGTCGAAAAACTTGAAAAAGTATTCGTCACAATTGCAATTTTTGCTCTTTGATAACATAACATGGCCAAATTTTCGGCGTCAAATCGCATTAAATATCATCAAGAGTCATTTCCCATATCAAATCCCTCGCAACTAGAGATCCCCAGCTCTTTTTAGCATGATCTAATCTACAGGACAGGAAGCTCTCCCTTGTCCTGGGCCTCCTTGACGAGGGTGTTGTAAATCTCAAGCTTCTCCTCGTAGATCTTGACGAGGTCCTCATCTCTCTTGCCAGGAGTAGCGTCACTTCCACCAAAGGCTCGCACAGCAGCGTAGTACACATCTGCAAGTGCCTTGCACACTGTCTTGGTGCTTGTTGAGTCGCACTGGTAGTAAAGGCTGTAAAATGACGGTTAGCGGGGTTATTGGGCAAAGAGTTGACCACCCTCGCAAAAGGTAATCAAATCACGGGGAATCAGTGGCAACATACTCAGACTTGAAGTTGTTGTCAATCTTCAGCTTAGCGCTCTCAGTGAATCGGGACTGGGCTCGGTAGTTTTGGTAGCCAAAGTCATGACGGTTGCAAGCTAGTTGAGTTAGCATCGGCTAATAGTGGATTCTACAAGCATGATCCCATCCACAAGCGAAAGGCAATTTCCATGCGAAAGGCAAAACTCACCAGGAGTGAAAGGGAAGCCGAACGGGTTGTCGGGCGACGAAGTGCAGCCATCAGAAGTCCAGTCAAGAGTGGAAGGGTTCTGGGCGTTGCGGCGAGCTGTGAACTGAGGCAGCGTCAAGGTGAAGAGAAGCTCATCGGTGGTCTCCTCGGCGGTGGCACGCTCCACAAGAGCATTCTCCATGCGCCGGGCAGGAGAGGCCAAAACTCCGGGGAGGAGGGCAAGGAGAATCGAGGAAGTCTTCATTGTGTATTCAGCTCGTGGCCAGCGGTGGAATTGAAGCTGCTGAGTCTCGAAGTTGAGCTGGGAAACCCTCTGCTTCTTGTATAGACTTCTCGTCAACGGAGCTCAATCCCAGTCTAGCCCAGTCGGGCAGTGCTGCCGCTCCCTCTACTACTACCTACCAGAAATAGAAAGGATCCTTCGGTGAAGCGCCCACGGGATCGACTTCCGAGTAGTACCCCGCGTCACAATTCCAGGGCACTGCAACACGTTCTGAAGGCGACAGCTAGTTATTGGTGTGTTAATTGTGCCAAGCAAGCGGTAGCATGACTTTTTGATGCACTCGATTATAGCTCTACGCTTGTATTATGCATCCGCGGTTTTCGCGAGCGCCTATTTGCAACACGTGAAATTGATCAATAGGAAGGTGTTGCTCGGCCTGCGAAAAATAGGGGAAATTGCGCCGGGAGCAGAGCTTATGGTAAGCAATCCTTCCTATTGTTCCTATTTTTCTTCTTGTTCCAAGAGCGTTCCAGAGAATTTCCGCCCAGCGTCTTTTGGTGGGATCTTCGGTAAATTTCCTATATCGGACACCGAAGTCTTCGTACCTGAAGGAATAAGCAGTGGCCATCAGGGCGATCTAGCACTAACCTTAATAAATTACCAACCTCGCAACGAAAAGATAGGCGCACGTGGGGATTTTTTTCGCAAACGATAGGGCCGTTCGGCTGCGCGAGATTTCCGGGTTCAGGGCAGATGCATACAGAACTATTTGACGAAAGAATGATTTCTGCAGATAAATCACATGTGAAAGACGCATCAATCAGTCGATGTGCTGTACCTTGACGGTTGCTTGCCGGGAAGAATGCTAAACAATGAAAAGTTTGGACCCCCGAGTATTCTGACCACCTGTCTTTATTTATCGTTGCATTGCTGTCAAAATGTACGCGCCAAACTAATGAATGTCTCATTTTCAAATTGTGCGATTGATATCTCGGGTGTGGGTTTGGGATCTTCATTGGACATTTTATACTAAAAAAAGCACTCTGTGCAGATCTTCATCAAACAGACACGCGGAACTGGGCCAATAGTGAACACATATTGAACTCTTTAATTTAGCAATTGGCTATGGTTTCTCATCCTTCTATGGTTCTATCAGTTGAGATTTTGCAGCTCGTCATATACTCCCTCAGGAACAATGATCCTTCAACTACAGGAGCGCCAGCTTGGCAATGCCATCTTTAGATATCAGGCAAGGCGGCCCGTGCCGTACAATCAAACATTGAAAGGACAAACCCAAAATACACTTCTGAACATTGTATTGAAAACTCTACTAACCAAACCCAATGTTAAAGCCTCGATTTCCACCCAGCTAAGGTGCACTGAAAACCAAATAGTAATACATCCCTGGCTGCTTAATAATTGGTCTGGAAAATTCAAACGAGGCCATGCAACAAAGCATTTGACTAACCTCTATGAGGCTCTTATTAATGATACAGCATGACACATAAAAAACATGAGAAGACTATTATACAACTCAGCATCGTACATTCGTTCCAATGATCATGACAAGCATCAATCTTCAAAGTTCGACTCCTCCAAATTATAATAAGAACCCTTCACATCCTTCTCAAGTAGACACCCTAGGACACACTTGTGTCTTGAGAAACTCCTTCTTAATCTCAGAATCCCCCTCCAAGACAAGGTCAAAGGTTGTCGTCCATGCAGTCGACGACAAGCCGACTGTTGTTTCAAAGATAGCCCAGTCGGCATTGGTCTCTCCAGTCGCCTTGAAATACAGTGATTCAATCTCCGTCTTCCTGACGACTAGTCCAGTAACTTTGGAGTATCGAACAATGTCCATCCTGAGAGGAGAGGACGCACGGTCCTTATGAACAGCAACTTGGGCAGTAAAGTTTCTTTGGTTGTTAGAACTAGTGCGCGAGACACAAGACACCTCGTCCTGATACAATAACATGTCAGAGACGGGATATCCGTTGCCTTGGTTGGTGTACTCTGTGGTTTCTTTACTAGATGGAATAGTCAAGTGGATATTGAATTTGCTGATCCCCTGAGAAGGGTCCAAGGTTGTGTCAAATTCAAACCAGGCAAAAGTCTCATTGTAAAGACCAGTTGAGCTTCCTCCGTATGTGGTTTGGATATTTTGTGTATCATTTCCATGTCTGTTGGTGTACGCAAGGTGGACGGAGAGATCATTTGGATCGCGTCCTTGGTCCGCACCTTCAGTTGTTCGGACGCGAACTCGGCCTTTAAAGACCAATTTGCCCTCATCATTCACATACAACTTTGTGATGTTGGGCTTGATGTCAATGGCATTGATAGGATCGGAGAGCTGCACGCTTGATGGGACAGTGTCGATCATTCTGCCGAATATTTGAGCGCACTTGGACTCAAACGCTGAAGCGCTCTGAGCCAACTCGGACATTGTCTTATTCTGGTCCGATCCAAAGACTCGCCTGTCCGAGTTCACCGTGCCGTTTGTGCCTATGACTAGCGGGTTGTCTGTGGTCCCATCCATATACTCCGTCGCAATCTTGTTGTCAAAAACATATTGGGAGCTGTCAAAAGGTCCCACAGTGTCGTTGTACTGGTTGGAGTCTCCTGGCACAATGTCCGGGAAATTGTTCGAATGCACTCCTCCGAGAGTATGACCGCACGCAACAAGCGTAATCATGTCTTCGTGGCTGAATCCAGCCGTAGAAAAGCGGCTCAGCATTGTTTCCAATGGGGTGTGAGCTTCAGGTACTCCGGCGGGTCCGGCTTCTGCGGCATCGACACGTCCCCAACGGAACGGGATCTTGGTAGTCCCCCCACACGCACTGTGTGAAACAATCACACTCATAGCGAGCAGGTCTGAGGCTGACGCCTTTCTCGAAAGCAGAAAGGTGAAGAAGTTGAAGGTGTTGACGAATGCACGCCCACCATTCTCTGCGCGATCCAGCTCATACCACAATGAACCATCAAGGCCGCCGGTTCCCGCTTGTGCATCATGTCCAATGGCATCGTGGAATGCGCTCCTTATCCATTCCGCTGCATTCTGGCGACCTTTGACACCACTGCCTTGGGAACAAGGAGTAACCCCTACCCCGGACTGTTAGACGGTCCACAAGCTGGTCAGGAATTCACTTACCAGTGGCAAAGCCTCTTGAAATATAGCCCCCTTGGAGCGAGAGGATTTCTTCAATCTCGTCATACTCAGAAGGCCAAACGTACTCGGCAGAATGGACCAAGGAAGCCAGAGAGGCGAAAATCCCCGTAACAACGGCGGGCCGCATGTTGACTAGTATAGATTGAAGATGGGCTGTCTTTCTGCATCAGCCAGACTCCCCCTCGGAGGTTATTCAAGGTCCCTTTAAACCTTTTAGATTCGTGAATCACCAGGGACAAATTCCAGATCCAGGGTCACTGCCAAGAGCAGAGCTCCGTCAACAGCACGGATGCTTATCCTATTGAGGACAGTGGGGCAGCGCCATTGCCGTCAATGGCATTCTTCATCCTTGTCGGAGATTATCAAAAGTTTTTTATCAGATGGTCCCTGATTGATAAATACCTCCGTTTTTCTCGTATTGAGCAGGCGAAAGTGGCTCCTTGCATGCAGGCAATCCACCAAAATCGAACCAGCCTCAATTTTACAGCACGATTCAGCTGAGATGTTGAATAGCATTTTTCATCCTCTCCACTTTACAAGTTAAGCATATTCACATGGCTCTCGGCATGAAAATGGCCTCGGTTGATTCAATGATCAAGGCCTTTCAGAGAAGAAGCAAAAAAAATTCCTGGAGACAAGGTTACATGTAACCTCTATTGTTTTCGAGCATACGTAGCAAAATACGTACTATTCTATATGAAGGTAGAAAACTATTTCGAGCAGGAACAGGTCAAATTGCGGAGACCAATGAGTGATGACCCTCTTCACACTAGAACAAATGCGCGATTTCCATACACGGCGACCGCATGAATTGACATATAGCCCAAGGTAGCAGCTGACTTTTGTCCCCTCATCTATTGGACTTCTCAGCCGATTCTGGGCATCCGGATTTGTGCTCAACTACCCAAAAAGTGCGTAACTCGATCGTGAAAGGGTTGCAGCCCCGGCTTGGCGCGGGGGTTGAGACGGTGGTGTTGCAGGGTTTAATGGCAGTGGCGCTGCACAGAGGGTCTTTTCGCCGACATAATTAATAGGCGACATAATTAGTAGGCGACATAAGTATTAGGCGACCTAATCAATAGGTGGCATTGCACGGTCTCCAGGACAGTAGATGCAAAGTGCCGATTCAATCATCGAGACACTAGTTGGACAATAAGCGCATATGACGATGACGGATCCCAGGAGCATATATCTCTCAGTCGCCACCGCCCGTCAGTGCAAGAGCAAGAGACTGAATTCGCGGCATATAATCGCATTAAATAAAGTTTGACGTGAGTTCTAGCCCGGAACTGGTGGGGATTCATCAAGGTGGGAGCAAAGAAATTACCAACGCGTCGGGCCCCTGTGATACTCCACCCCAACTCATCATCCTCGACCGCAAGGGGATTCTGCAGAGTAATGATCGAGCTATGAATAGGCCCATTCTCCGAGACTTGTGGTTCTCTCTCCACGCCCAGTCGCCTTGTATTTTTCCGCGTATTGTATCGTCCGTGGCTCAGCCCGATGCGATCAGTGATCAGCAGGGGTAAGTGGCAATCTTAACTAGGGATCTCTATCCCGTCCCCACCTCGGCTTGGGAGATCGCCTGATTTACTCGAACTTCCACTTTCGCATCCTCCTCCGTTGTTCTGTGTCAGCTCCGGACCGTGTAGCCAAACGTTAAAAGACCACGCGTACCCCGTCGTGGTGGCGTTTCTGGATTGGTTAACTTTTGATAACGGCTACGTATATAGAAACCGTATTGGACGGAAGACCCGGAATGGGTCGGAATGACGGCATGTCGAAACTACAAGTACATACTTCTATGGAATGGAATTAGTTGATGAGAACTACCAGCAGTACCTGCCCAGTTCGTCCTGGTGTCATAATTGAGTCCTCCGCATTGTCCTCATTCAAGGTAATCAATACGTATATGTACATTAACATGCCGTACCACAGCCCGCCACTCTAAGTAGTTCTTGTTAGCCGCCACGGGAGGGGAAATAGGCTACTCGCAATTGCCAAGGCACGCTATTTAAGTGCCGGCATAACAGGGGAAACCAAGTCAATCAACCAGACAGGACACTTGGTAACGTAGACGATGACATTTACGATCCAACATTAATTACCGATGATAAAGAACAAGTTTTAGTCTAGACATGCTAGCCTTATGATTGTCAATGTCACATGTATATAGCTCTATTATAGCGGCCCAAATGACTCTTTAGATAATGCCGCTATCGCACACATCCCGGGCACTGGGAACCAGGAGAACGAATCAAAGTTAAAGCAAATAACGATTGGGGGCAACAACCCCCGGCATTCCGCGAACTCTCATGTCCCGTGCAATTAAGGTTAGGCCTCTTTTAGTTTAGGGAGTTGGTCGAAACTAGATCAAGCCTAGAACAATCAACGGTTTCCAAGCCTTGACCACGCCCATGTGGCCCATGAACAACCCGTTGCATGACTGAAACCGTCTCTCGGCCCTCTGGCTCCTGCGCGAGTTGCCAACGACGGGTACCATTTCGTCATGTTTCCTAACAGAGTCCTGCAACCTGCCTCGGTCTCGGAACCCGCGCTGAGCGAGAAGCCCGCAACGCATCCGGCACTCGAGTCATGCCCTCACAGTTTCCCCAGTTCCCATGGCCTCTACCCCAAAGCTAGACGTCTGCGCTAAATTTATGCACGCCGGACCCACCCGAGGCATACCAGGCTCTCCAGAAGCCGGCTGGAGCACAAATTCCCATGTCAAAACCCCAGATTTCCTCCCTCCACCAAAAGTCCTACCCAGGACCTTCAAAATTCACTCGACTCCGGCGAAACCATGCCGCGCCCTTTGAGTAAGGGATCTTGGTGAGTTTTCCTAGCTGCCACGACACTGTTTTGCGTGGGGGGGTTGTTTTTTCAATGTCGCTCACCTCTTCGAAAGTAATACTTGTCGCCGGCGAAAGGTAAAATGTGTGTCTCCAATTCCCAGCCTGTCTCGACCGTTATTTTTTTTAAGCCTCACGGAAATAAGAATCTAATGCCCAGGGCCTGAGCAGGCGGCCTCGCCACGCCTGTTTGCCAGCAATGCGCAAAGTCCGGCCGCTACTGCGACAGGTCAGAAAGAACCCTGCAATTCCGGTCCTCGTCTCTCGAGGCTCAGAACGGTAATCGGTGTCCCTCCGCCCCCCTCCTCTCTCTCAACTGCTACTCACGGCGCGCCGGGGGCTGACGAAGCCAAGAGCAGACCAGCCGCCAATATAAAACTCCCCGTGACGCGCTGCAAGACCAGAAGATTGCAACCCTGTTCAACCACTACATAACCGACATAGCCAACTGGTATGACCTCAGCGACGAGGCTGCCACCTTTACAAATGCGATACCGCAAGCCGCCCTCGACGAGCCCCTGTTATTCTACAGCATCGTGGCGCTGTCGGCGATGCACGTCTGCAAAACCTCAGCCAGCGGCCTCCGGGTCATTGCCGAGTCATATCACGCCCGCTGGGTCCAGCTGGTAATTACACTAGGCGAGGAAGATGCGGTGATGACCAACGGGGTGGCTCTGGCTGCGACATGCCTGCTCAGATCCTACGAAATACTCGACAGTACGTGCAACCCATCCGAAAAAAGAAAACCTCACGAAGCGTGCAGTATAAAATCCTAATACATGCCCCAGGCGACGACGACCCAAACATGCACCTCCGGGGGGCCTATTCCATGGTCTCGGTCCGGAGGCTGGGCTTGGAAAACATTCACCGCGGGCTGCTGGCAGCAGGCTTTTGGAACTATCTTCGCGAAGATATAACTTTTAGTCTCTTTAACGTGTGCCCTCTGAAAATGGACCTGGAGCCCATCGTGACGCCCCCGCATGAGTCGGATCAGGACTACCTCAACTCCATTAGCCTCATCTTTGGCAGATTAATAAACATGGCGTTTAGCCCGAATTTCTCTCTCGAGGAATGGGACACGGTGCTCCAATGGACGCACAGCTGGTGTCTAGCCTGTCCAAAGCGAATTTTGCCTTTTTCCACACAGCCGGGTGGGCCTGGAGCAAGTAATCTACTGCCTCAAATGTGGTTCCTGCAGCCGTGTCATGGTATAGATCTCACCCTTCCCCCTTCCCCTCCGCTCTCTCCCCCTTGTTCCACCCACCTGCGGGTCATTACTGACGACAGTAGCGTCCACCGTGCAGTGCTACATTGCCGTAGTGTTTATTCTCGCCGTTCACGCAAGCGAGGATCGCTTCCCGAATCTGGGGTCTCTCCGCGTCCTGGACCGCGAGCTGCGGCCACGGGAGGAGCTCCTCGAGGGCCTCGCGCTTGATATATGCGGCATCACATTCACCACCAAAACCCCATCCGTCATCGTGAATGCGTTCGGACTCATCTCGTACTGCATGTGACCACTTTCACTCCTGTGTTGATGTTTCCCCCCTTTTTTTCCCCGGCTAACCAAGGCGTCGTGTAGGTGCCAGATTCATTCGGGCCGAGGTGGTTCGCCAGGAGCTGACCCGACAGCTGCTGGCCTGCAAGTCCAACATCGGGTGGCCTGTAGAGCGCCTGATTCAGAACCTGGAGGAGTCGTGGAGGTCGGAAGCCGTGTAGTTGTTGGGAATGGCTGGGTCACATGGCCCAAGAAGAATTCCTTTTGGCCTAGACTAAAAGGGGAAACGTTGTCCGAGACTCGGAAAACTCATCGAGGCTCACCAACAAAAAGAATTATAAGTAAAAGCCCTTTTCGGCGGTGAAAAAGCATTCTTCATTCTCATACTCATCGTCTCAGACACATTATTTAACCAGTGCAATTATCAAGGCGTGATGAAGATGATGGCCGCTCCAAGACTCTTCCCGGCTCTGGCCATGGGACGTCGATGCTTTGCGTCAGCAGCACAACTGCCAAGATCACGGCCAGTCGTTATCCAGCCTTCTGCGGGGGAAATAACGAGCCAAACACTCAATGCGAGAAATCTAGAGACTGCCGTCCGCCACATGCATGAGGATGGGTTGGTAGTCGTTGAAGATGCCATCCCTCACGAGCATCTAGACGCTCTAAACCATAAGATGGTTGACGACGCAATGACGCTGGCTGCACGAGGCGAAAAGGGCCCTTTCAACTACAACAAGGGCAACATTCAGCAAGATGCACCCCCAATTGCCAAATTCTTCTACCCATCCGTATTTACCAGTACGTATTATACAAAACCCCCCTCCCCGAGTCCACTTAGAGACCAAAGATCACTTACACACCCCCACTATCAGATCCGATCGCAACCCAAATCACGTCTGCCGTGCTGGGCCCGCGTCCAAAATGGACATTCTGCTCCGCAAACTCGTCAATGCCTACGGGCCCAGAAGACGGCCCTCTGCGCCAGCCCGTCCACTCGGACGCCGACTTTGCCCACCCCTCGCACCCGTTCGCGCTCGTCGTCAACGTGCCGCTAGTCACGACGACGCCGGAAAACGGGTCCACCGAGCTCTGGCTCGGCACCCACTCCACGTCCGGGGTGGAGGCTCAGGAGGGGGCCCACGGCGAGCGCGCCAGCGGCCGCATCAACGAGGCCATACTGCGCGAGCGCCGCCGGACCGCGCCGCCGGTGCAGCCCGTCATCAGGAAGGGCAGCCTTGTGGTGCGCGACCTCCGGCTCTGGCACGCCGGCATGCCCAACTCGACCGACCAGGTGCGCGTCATGCTGGCCATGATCCACTTCGCGCCCTGGTACCGCAACAGGATGCGGCTCGAGTTTGGCGACGACATCAGGCCCACGCTCGAGGCGCTGGACCGCGAGGGGAAGCTGGGGCTCGAGGTCCCGGTCAATTGGCGCAGCGCAGGCGAGGTGGAGGGCCGGTACCTGGACCGGGGCTTTGGTAACAGCTACGACTTTGATCAGGAGCCTTGAAGGATCTACTTGGTTCATGTATAGTAATTTGCTTGTGTCGCACATGTGATGTTAGTACAGGTCAACAGCACAGGGATCATAGCTGTAAAAAATAAAAATAAAATATATTGTCATCTGACCCGTGCACAAGATAACAACGGGCGATTCACATGTGGCACAAACACGGCTTACACAGATGATTTCAAGGGTATATGGTGACATTGTCGTGGTAGTTCCTCTGTTCTAGGACAACCAATTACTAGAATTAATTACATCCAACCGAGACGCTCCTCATTATTCCCCAACACGGGGCGCAATCCTTTACGCATCTTTTTTCGATCCAACAGTAGTTCCCAGAAGTCGTATTTCATCTCATCCCAATTATGCAAATTGATGTTTGAAAAGCAAAAAAACAAAGACAGGGGGCCCCATCAGCTTAGAGCTGGAAAGCACCGAGGGCGGTGGCAGAGAAGAGGAGGGCACCGAGGGCCAGACCCAGAGTGCTGACAACGGGCTGGGGCTTGACGCCGGGGGCAGCGCTGTCGGACGAGGTGGAGCTGGAGGAGCTGCCAGAGGCGGTGCCAGTGCTCTTGGAGTCGGACTTGGAGCCGTCAGTGGACTTGGCGTTGATCACGGTAGCATCAGCGGTGGCGGCGATCTTGTGGGTGGTGGCAGTAGCGGTGGCAGTGGTGTTGCCACGGCAGAAGGGGGCGGCGTCAGAGGCACCCTGCTTGATGAAGCACTTGGAGAGGTCGCCGACGGTCTGGTCGATGGCCAGGCAGTAGAGACCGCAGTCGTTGTAGTAGGAGACGATCTCGGCGTCACCGCAGCAGGCCTCCATGATCTTGATGTTGTCCTTGCTGTAAGCGAGGGCGCACACGGCATCGTGGACGGGGGTGTCGTAGAGGTTGGCAGCGCAGCCGTTGGTGGGCGCGGAGGCGACGGAGGTGGTGGAAGACATTTTGGAGGATGTTTTGTTTTGTGTTTGTAAACGACGGTGTGTGTCAACGAAAAGCGATTGTGCTTGATGGGAGTGAAAGCGAGTGGGATGGAGCGAGAGGAAAGTATGCAAGAGGGTGGGAGGAGGGAAAAATTAATATCAAGGCGGAAAATAAAGCCAAGAGGACGAGGACCTTTGGGCACACAGCGCACAGCAAGGCAAAGCAAATGGTTGCTACACACGTTCTGGTCTGACGTCCAGGCCGAATCTTTAATCAAAACAATACCCCACCGGGCCCCCTGAACAAGCCTAGCCCGACATGGATCTGGCTGATCGTCGAGTGCGCTACGGCCCAGTGAGCCAACCCAATCAAAGCCCTATTAATAGGCGAGCCATCCCTACCAGCGCCCCCTAAGCCCCTCGGCGCGCGCCCCTCAAGGCTCCTCGTATTTTCATCCCTGGTCCGCCGCAGCACGTCCCCTCCCATCCTTCCTCCCCCCATCCGTCGCTGGGCCATTCTGGGAGGGGCCGATGTGATGAGATGCTAGCGGGGCATCCTGTCTCAGAGCCCGGCTCACGTTAAATTGTTAGGAGCCAAACGGGCTTACGGCTGATGGGTTCCAAGGCCATGGCCCCCGTCCCCGTCGCATCCCCGTCGCGCCGTCCCCTGCCCTGGGGCTCGTTCAGCTTTTTGCTCGTCGCGAGATGGTCGTGTTGAACTGACTAGCGGCGGAAGAAAAAAATCGCTTCTGCACTCCGCACCGCACACACACGCGCCCAGTTGCAAGAACTTGGGGCTTGGCAGGATCCCATGTCTCGCCCAAATATCTCCCTGTCTTGCCCGTCCGTGTCTGTGATGGACCACCGTTCTGTCTCGTCTGTCGGCCACTCGCCTCACACACAGTGTCTTGGCCCACCAACACTTGGCAGAGGCCAGCCCTAGCAGTGTGGGTAAGTATGGGCATCCTGCCCGGAGCATAACTCTAAAGCCAAAGCTCGTGTCGTCTCCGTCCACCATGCCGAGTTCCGTCTCGTCTCTGGTCTTACGTCATTTTGCCCAGCGAAAAAAAAAAGCTCCCGTGGGAAATCCTCCGCGCAAAGCACCAAGGTGCACCGCCAGGCAAGCAATCAGATGCGCCGATTTAACAAAAAATGGACGGGATACGTCGTAATTTAGGCTACCGCCGCCATACCCGACTTCCCTCTCCCCTATCCCGCTACCCTGTCCGCCTGGCTGCACGCCGTCGCTCAGCTGGCCCCAAATGCCGGTCGCTCCGGGCTGTCTCCAGTTGTTCTAGGCACTAGAGGCTCCCTCAAACACCCTCTGGCCTCCCCGCTGCCCAGTGCACACTCTCTGGCGGTCTCGACGCCCTCAGCATGATCTGACAGGCTCAGGCCAGGCTGCGCCATCTCCTCGGGATGCATGAAACACGCCCAGTTTCCGGTTTCCCAGCCTACTGCGATCGCGCGTTAATATCTATGATTCTCTCGTCGCACCTTTCCCCCCCAACCACCACTTGCCTGATGCGTCATGTGGTTGGGTGACGGCTGATTCTCTTGCACTGCCGACGTCAGCAGCAGTTTCCCGAGAGACATGGGATATCCACAGTGCCAGCACAGCCCGCTGTCAAACCGTCATGGCCAAGATTCTGCCCAATTGCCACGGCGTTTGCATCATGCACAGGATCGCCATCCCAAGGCAATCAGCGCTAGCCCAAAGATGGCCTCCATGTCATGTGGCCAATCAAGGAGTCACCACATTTCGATACATGGCTGTCTGTGCCTCGGCCCGTGGCATATGTAAGAAGTAAGTAGATGAATACTAACCTTATTCCGCGTATCATGTTTCATCTCGTCAACTCAATGAGGGCTGTTCCTGGCCTATGAGAATGACAGACAGACATTAGTGTCATGTCAAGGTGATTGAGTTTATTTAAATGGCCGACAACTATCTACACGTAGTATTCGAGGCCCTGCATCGGGGAATGGTATTAATGGCAAAAATGTCTGTTATCTTTCCAATGACACTGTTTCTATCCTCTGATACAGGCACATGGACTGGATTGCACAACACAGTCAGGCATAAGCCAGTGAGTCAGTGGCATAAAAACTCGAGTAAGACACTAGACATCAACAGAAAACACTGCGACACCGTACGCGGGAATGTCAAACGTGTAGCCGCCGGTCGCACTTCCAGTCACGCTACTGTCCTCGGGAGTGATGCTCACGATTCCAGGATAGTTGCTGACTGCTGAACCGCCGGATACCAAAGTCAATACACCATCAGATGTAAAACTTTCTGAAGGAAACTCGACCGTCACGGACTGCGAGGTCGTGCCATAGTTTGCGAGCTTGACAAACCACTTGCTTCCATCAACCGAGGCCACCCAGTATAGCGGGCCAAAGTCTGAGTCTGACGTGACTGGCAGGATTGTCTTTCCGCGGTTTGTAGAGAATAGGTACTGGACCCAAAAGGAAGTACTTCCGGTGATTGACCCAACGGTCGAATTCAGTCCAAATAAATCGGGCTACTCCCTGTCAGGATAAAGCTCTTATGAGATGTCGTATTTGATGTTACTTACCGACCACTGTGCCATGTCGAAATGCTCAAGCAGCGGAGCAAAACTTGCCATCTTCACCACATCGCTGTTCCTCTCCAAGCCAATCATGTACACGGCCTCGCCACAGCTACCCAGCATGTCAGACCAATATGTAGTTGACCCCGTGTTACTGCTTGTAGAAGCATATTCTCCAACGAAGATCCCAACGCTTCTGTCGACATTGTCAAACTCGTCAAACAATGCAACGAACTCGTCCGGCGTCTGGTAATGGTGAATATCAGTCCACACTCCATCCGGAATCGAGGATGGAAGGCAGCTAGAGCTTGAAGTTGATGCAATAATGGTGATGTCAGGATACTTGGCATGAATAGCATCATAGATGTCAGTAAACCGACTGGCGTATGTCGAGCACCCAGAGCTCAGGTTATCTTCATTCCCGACCTCAATCATGGTGATATCGTAAGGTTCACTCCTGCCGTACTTTTCGCGAAGAGCACCATAAGTGGTGCCCGTATCGCCTAGCAGAAATTCAAGCTCATTCAAGATATCGTCAACGTAGGGCTCCAAAGCGTCCCCACTCACGATTCCACCGCCGAGGGAAAGCCCAGCCCAGACGGCAAGAACTGGAGCCATGCTCATATCCTCACACCACTGCAAATATTCCATAAGCCCAAGGAAATCAGTGTTTGCGTACCCCCAGTCACCCTGTCGACCTGGGCGTAGCTCAACAGGGCCAATAGTCTCATTCCACTTCCAGCGGTCGGAAGGAGAGGCGCCTTCAAGGTTATTGCCTCCTGGAAACCTCAAGAATGACGGCTTAATTTGTTCGAGATATTCGGCCACATCTTTTCGAATGCCATTGGTTCGGTCGTGGTAAGTGCTGGGAAACAACTGGATGAGATCAAAGTACAGAGCGGAGCCAGCAACTTTAGTCGCGTCAAAGGTAAGGTTCCATGTGTTGCTGGATTCCAGACTTTGGGTGGACGTAAAGCTAGTGTTGAATTGGGTGAAGGAGTCCGAGGTGCTGGACACGTCAACTGTGCTCGAGCCATAGACCTTTCCGCTTGGGCCGATGAGAGAAATTGTAACGTCCCCAGAGTAATCTCCTTTGATGTAAAAAGAGCTGCTGTATGTATCTAATGGATGGTCAATGCAGGCTCCTAATAAAGAAGGAGGATGCCTATGTGTTATGGCTTACCAGCATCAACAAAAACTCCTTCATATCCCTCATTGGAAAACCCAACATTCCCAGTTGCTCCATCCACAACAGATACCTTCAGGGAATGTGTAATAGCAGTGGAGAGAGGATTTTCGGTATCAAGGGTGAGAGTAACGCCGTTGATAGCACCGTACGCTGTCAAGTCTGGCGAGGACCCTTGAAAACCATTGTTTCGTAGTAGTTGGCCATGAATACCACCATCACCTAAGAAATCAGCATGAAATTCTACAAGGTAGCGGCAGTCATTGAGTTCTCACCAGAAAAGTTAATGTCCTATGACTTGATTAGTTCTCGTGTTTGGTTGAATAGGTAGCAGCTAACGTACCTCAAACATGATGCCATACAAGAGAGTGCTGGATGTATTTCCTCCATCTGATGCAACACTCAATGTGACTGCCGCAGCGGGTGTTGCCCCTGCTGCGGCGAAAAGAAGCACCGTTCGCAACGAAACCATTATCACGAGTTCCAAAAAAAAAGTAGACTTCAATACTCAATGATTTCTTATTGTGTTTTATTCAAAATGAATCTGGTTTGAGAGAAACCAATTTCTTATATACAAACCGCCAAATCAATCTAGTCTCTGTCAGGAACGCGGATACTAACGCTCCGTGATTTCTCCATACACCGCACCGCTGAGGTCGTCGCAATCAAAGAGATATGAAAGAGCGTGACCATATGCTATGTGAAAAAAACATGGGCAAATGCTACACTTCGGCACGCTGTGTGCCGATAATACACCCGCAACCCTTGCTCCAAGGTTGTCAGAGGCTTTGGGAGCATTGGCCCCAATTTTACCCTGTAGAGTATCGCTGCCGCTCCAATTATCCATCAACGTATGCGCGCAAACTGGCCAGGGTACCGGCAATAAGCCGATTTCTAATTAATTCTAGGTTCTCTAAATGGAAAATGACTCTCCACATACCCCATGATCTACAATCAAAGACCCATTCTAGTTTTACATCTTGTGGTATTTCCAAGAAAAAGCGGGTTACGTCAGTCCTTGGCGAGTCATCCTGTGAATCGCTCGAATCAAGGGCCTTTAAGGCTTATGACGACCAGTTTTAAGCGCTTCAATAAGTTCATGGCATCAAACAAGGTTATGAATATGTTACGCGTCAGCCATCCGGGATAGCAGTAGTACCAAAAGTGGGATCCTACGGTGGCATTTGTGATTGGCTAGTGGATGTCTGCTAGAGCTTTACAGCTATGTGATTTTAGCTGTCCATCCTGAAAACCACATGGAGTATATTCATGTAGCCTGTGTACGAAGTGGCTGAGCTACAACTGGTCCACCAGACTCTAGCCTTCTTGGGCGCTGAATCAAATACGTACAACAAAGAAGAAACGAAGCTATCCAGTCATTTGAACAGCATGTCAGATGAAACCACACATTCTGTAGCCTTAGGAGACACTACACTAAGTTGATATGTACACTCTCGGATAGCATCCGAGTCTCAGCACAACGGCCTTCGCTGAGGCTCCCGCGCGACCTGTATATATTTCCTGACTGATATATTTTTGGTCAAGTTTCTGACGTGAGCAGTTAGCTTATATCCAGAAATTCTTAATCATTATTAGCGGAACTTCAGGTCAGGTATGTTGCAGAGGCGCAAGATGTGGGTTGGAGCGCATAAGTGATGCCCACCATGTCGGCTTCTATCCCGTTGACTGGAGCGCGTCCGGTCATTCCCTTGCCATCTCTTGGATTATCTAATCAAGTTCATTTCCCTGATGGGGGCTAGAAGGAGAATTTCTCTGGTGGCGCCTTTTCAGGAAATATAGATAGAATGCCATACACATAACATAAGTTAGTGCATGACTTACAAAAGATCCTTTTCCTACATAGACACATAGTTGAAGGACTATATATACGACTCGGAACGATGACAAACATTCCCGTCTGTACATTCCCGGAGCGGTCAAGCGTGAGAGTCAATTTCGATCAGTCTCACATCGCACACACAAAGTCCAAGTCGCTGGACGCAACGGTCGACACCCTTCCGGCCAACCCCAACTCTCGAGACTGCAGCGTGGCAAGGGCCAGGACCCTAATTCGGGAAGGTAACGCTCGGGGATTAATAATCTTTCGCCGTTGCCTATACATCTTACCTTTATTGGTCGGTCTGGTGACTGAAGAACCATCAAGGTACACATAGGGCTGACCGTGGACACGTTTTCACTACTGCAGGGTCAGATCTTAGCATGCAAGCTAAAAACAACTTCAAAAGTGACTGTTTTCCTGTTTTTTCCTCTTTGCAAGTTTGTTGTTCCTTCAATCGCGGCCTCATCAGCATGTCCCATGGCCGTCGGAAGCGCTGCCGATGCTCTAGGGTAGCCTGCGCTGCACCACGAGGATGTGGCGCAGGATGACTGCAACAATCAAAGTTTGTGATATGCAGCAACAAATCACATGTAAGATTTATCAAATGGCAATCTCCTCCTTTGATTTTGGGATCAAGTGAGCCTTGCTGACCCGTCATTGCAGTTTGGCTACTCAACGGAGCTACGCGTGGTTTACGAATCTATTGTGAGACGGCAAAGTCCGACGCCGCAATTACTGGATGTACCAAATCAAACTTCCAAGCCATTCAATTTAGACTTGGACTTCTATGGAAGATGGCTACGAGAGTGCGGTATGTCTAGTGGAGGCAGCAGCAGAGTTGAATCTGACGGATGACAGAGCGGCCTGCGAGTCAACCAATGTCCCAGCATCCGGTCTTAAGCCCGTCAGTTTTTACGTCTCTCGTCAGAAATGGATAGTCCGCCGCTGGTCAGATGAATGCAGCTCTCACGTTTAGTTCTTTGAGCTGGGTCCTTGCTTGCTCGCTCGAGACGCAGGCTCAAGCCATGTCCCGTGTCTGCGTACCGAACCCCTCACGCCGGACCGCACAGTAAAGTTTGCAAGAGCCACAGATTCGTGCAGCCAGCCCTCTGGAATCATCCACGGCAGATGACGCGATTCACGATATATTCCCGAAGTTCCGAGTCGCCCCTAGGTCTCGCTGCCCGCACGAGCCGAGCCCGGTTTACCCCTCCGGGCAGACGACGACAATGGCGTCGCGTCTCACCGCCCAGTGACGAATCACGACAGCCAGCCTGGCGCTGGGGAGTGCGAATCTTAGTGCAAAGCACGCATCCCCCGATCCACCGCAAAGCCTAAAATAAGCAAAGAGCTGCAGTCGCCGCTGGCTGGACACGCCTATTGTCGGAGATAAGTGCCAATGGCCGCCCAGCAGACCAAGGCATTGCACTCCGACCTCCGTCCCCACTTGCCGGCCTCGACTTGCTGACTATGGCGCGCTGTGGCCCCAAAGCCCCAGGCACCGGACGCGCACCGACGTATCGCGATGGAGCCGCTTCCGACAAAGATGACCAAATACGGATCGCTTTACCGAAAATCCGGGGAAACCCACACGCCTATCGGAAGGGGGCCCGGTCACACACGGCGGTGGAGAGGTGAAAACTCGGTATCTCGGCGTTGCGCCCGCGCCCCGGGTGGCCGCCCTCTCTCTCTCGCTCGCTCTCAGTCGTCCTTCTCCTCTGAGCTCCAACGAACGAGACTCCAGTCAGACACCAACGGGCGACGGGAAGAAAGGGAGCTTACCCCTCAGAAGGCACGGGAACGTTGCAACCTACCCCTCACGGCCGTACAGTCATCCTGCATAGAGTTTGCATTTATATTTCGACGGGCGTGGATAAATACCCTTCTCCCCAACTTGCCCCTTTCAAATATTCCCCTTCGCCATGACAGCTCGCGCCACATTCGAAAAGCACAAGTCAAAGGTCGTCCTCCTCGCCTCCATCATCCCCGCAGTCCTCGTCCTCGCCCGCTTCGCCCAGAAGAAGAGAATCCAGCAGAACAAGATGTCTTACCCCATCCACCCTCTCATCAACAACGGCATCACCAAGGGTGACCCCAACTTCTCCGGCGGCAAGCTTCGATGCCAATGCAAGTCCAACCCCGTCGAGGTCACCCTGGCCGGCAACGTCGCCCACAACCACGCCTGCGGCTGCTCCAAGTGCTGGAAGCCTGAGGGTTCCCTCTTCTCCGTTGTCGGAGTCATCCCCCGAGACCAGCTCTCCGTCACCGCCAACGGCGACAAGCTCCACGTCATTGACGAGAACGCCGCCATCCAGCGCAACGCCTGCCGTGACTGCGGCGTCCACCTGTTCGGCCGCATTGAGAAGGACCACCCCTTCAAGGGCCTCGACTTCGTCCACGTCGAGCTCTCCGACAAGAAGGGCTGGCAGGAGCCCCAGTTTGCCGCTTTCGTCTCCTCCATCATTGAGCAGGGCTTCGACCCCGCCGGCGCCGACGGCGTCCGCAAGCAGTTCAAGTCTGTCGGCCTCGAGAGCTACGACGCCCTCTCCCCTGCTCTCATGGACCTCATCGCCTCTTACACGGCCCAGAAGGCCGGTGTCAAGGTGCACCGCCTATAATCGGGAACACCAATTATGTATTTAAAGTTAAAATGAGAACAAATACCATGTAGTTATAGGGCTAGTTAATTAGGGGACGTTCATAAAAAAAACTATTCCTGTCTCTTCCATCAAAAACACGCGTTTTCCTTTGCAATTGTGACTATGGGAACAACTGGGAACACCCCAAAGTTAACCACTTGAGGTTACACTGACCCCGCTGACAATGGTAACCCCGCTTAGAGGCTTCTCGAACTGAGACGTGAGTTACACACTCAACAACACTCATGCTACAAATACGACAAGTGCAATTGTCAATTACGCAATGCTTCGTCATGGCTATTATTGACATAGAGTGCTCCGAAAAAATAGAATAATTATATTTTACAAAATACTAATAATTTTAATAGGCTGCGTGCGTGTTCGTACATCATGCCATCTCCTTAGAACGATGGATGGCGCTATGCATCTTACATCATCGATACGACACACTGACGTGTCATGGCAAATCCCAACCGAAAACTCCGCGAGAGGTGTCCAACTCCAAAAATCCCCCATGCCGCTTTGTAGCAATGCTTCTAATTATCTTTAACCCGCTAAAACGGGGTTGTGTTGGCCTGGAACCGTATACTTGGCTTTCAAGGGGTTTCAATGTCGCTTTTCCATAGTTAGTACATTATTGTGTGAATACGTTCAAGGCCCATAGTGCCGATAGAACTATTATAGCACGACCACAGGAAGAGGTTATCATGGCCCGTGGGGAGGGTATCCGGGTCACGAGCCGAACAGAAAGAATCCAGAGCTTTCTAACGACTCGAATTATAGTGTGTCGTTTTGAGTCTCTTTCAATTTCAAGCTCATCTTGGGCATTCTTCTCTTCCCCATTGGCGGCTTCGTACTCATCCGCAGACTCCGGTGAAGCAGGAAGAATCACCTGTACCACGTTGGAAGTACCGGCAGCCGCCCAAGAGCAGACCCAGAAAAAGATGGGAGTAATGATGATCAAGTCTCTCCATCGGTCTCGTAGAAAGGTGCCGTCGCCCGAAAACGCGCCGGTGAGGAGCACGCCATGGGCATTTGCGGCGAGGAAAAGGTGAAAGTGAAGAACGTAGAGTTCGACGGAGGACTCTCCCAGCCATGCCATTGTGCGGAACTGGAAGTTGCGAATCGTGGACGAGGCGTTTCGCAAGGCAACGAATGCTAAAATAGGAATAAATGAGATCATGGCGTGCCAGTTCTTATAGGTCGAAAATTTGATCCCACTGAAACAACCGGTCCAGTAGAACCACAGAGCCACGATCCCAACGGCTCCAAGCGAATAACTCCACGCGGGGCGGAGAGCCTTCTTGGATGCGTAGTTGGCCACGGCTGAAAGCACGGCAACGTAAGGGATGCACAATTCGGTTGTCAAGTACTCCCGCAACCTGCCAGTGTTGGTCCACTGGAGGTTGAACATTTGAAGAAAAGAGACAGCCCAGTCTACTGCTGGGGTAGATTTGATAAGAAACATTAGAATCGCAATGGATAGGACGATCTTGGCAAGAATAAACCTGATGTCGTCGTTCAAGAGTTTGTGCTTCAAGGCCATTGTGGCCCACACAACAACAAAGAAAAAACTGGCCTGGAGGATAAAGCCATAGTTGTAGTACTTGACGTCTGCAAAGAAGCAGGCGAGAAATGTGAGAATGTTGAGACGAAGTAGAACCTTGATCACTCGAGACAGAGAGTAGTCGCTGGTGGTCAAGAAATACATGGTGTGTTCGTAGATGAACTGGAAAATGAGAGCAGACACTAAGACCATGGTCGCAATGTTTGCCCGAGTGGATTCGTGGTTGACCCATGAGATGGAGATCATCGTCACCAGAATCCATCCCTTCCACTCGTTCATCTGGCCCTGGAATACCTGAGCCTGCTCAGGCTCGACACTGATAGGGTCGGATTGGGTGGAGGGCGTAGAAACTCTGCGCATAGCCACGAGTCCAAAGACAAGCCAAATGATGCAGAGAGAAACAAGGCTCCCGACATCAAAAACCATTGCGCCCTTGGCCATCATCTGTGTCCGGTCTGCGTAGTGCAACATGAGGAGGGGCAGAATAAAGGCGCCAAGTGCTTGCATGTTGAAAAGCCGGGTGAAAGGTGTCTGGCGGCGAGTCGCAATCTCCAGGGTCTCAAAAGCAAGACAGATGACGAGGAGAACAATGCCCGCTGCAATGATTTCCGACTGGCCCTTGGATTTGTAGCCGTAATCCGTGCAGCAAGTTCCGCGGGATGGGTCCTTCTTTTCGCGGTCGAGCTTGGCGTTGCATCGGTAGTTGAGCATGATGTTGGATCTCATGTTGGAGACGTCGTCGATGTAGTGCCATCCGGACTTGGTCGGGTCGCCAATCGTCTTGTTCTGGCCCTCGACCATCTGCGAGAGCGCCCAGGCCATCTGGAAGCTGAGCTTCTCCTCCGATTCCCTCAGCCAGCCCTGGTACTTGAGAATCTGCTCCGTTTCCACGTAGGGGTCGCGGCCCTGGTCCAGCCCATCTCCTGCAAGATAGCCGTGCGAAGGCGGCACAAAAAAGGCACGGCTCCCGACACCGTCCTCTGGGTCCAGCGGCTCGTTGAAAGAATCCTTGATGTTGCCCCAGAGGAGTTCCGATGCGTTCCCTACGTTTTCGCGGTACCTTTCCATCCACAGGCTTGACTCCATTCGCTTGAGCGACTCCGAGAACCAGGGGCCGGCGCCAAGCAGCATGAGGGCAGGACCTTCTTGGTCATCAACCGGCACTGGCACAGGCATGTGCATGTCCTCGACGAGCAGCTCCGATCCTTCAATGAACTCGGTCAATTCGGTCTTGGTGTTGTTGTTGCTGCCGCCATAGGGGTTCCATTCGCCAGAGGTTTGCAGGAAGGGGTTCCAGACAAAGCTGACGCTCATCCCGCGGTGTGGGATTTTCCAATTAGCATGTTCAGAAACATTAAAGTCTTTATACATGTCTGATGACACACGGAGCTATCGGGCATTTTGTTAACTCGCGACGCCATTGCGGCCAGATCATGGTAGCGCACTCACCAGTCGCACTAGTCCTTCAGCCATCTGACGGACCGTAGAGTCCCCTACAAATAAGACGTCACGCTTTTCCACACATTGAACAATGTCATCGGGCGTGTATTGGTGAAGCAGACAGCCGTCCGGCTGCCATTGGTGGAAGGGCATTCTGTCGCCATTCTCGTCCGCAGGGTCGACCCAG
This sequence comes from Calonectria naviculata, assembly GCA_003031705.1. Lineage (NCBI taxonomy): Eukaryota > Fungi > Ascomycota > Sordariomycetes > Hypocreales > Nectriaceae > Calonectria > Calonectria naviculata. The sequence continues at coordinate 19,725 of NAGG01000755.1, read as the reverse complement.
CGGCCCGTTTCCAAGAGGGCGCGGCAGCGGTAGGGATCGTCGCCCGGGGATTTGGTGTTGTAAAGAACGAGCGCTAGAAAAACGACGCCCCACGCAGTGATTAGCATCCGGGATGCCATTGAGAACGAGGCCATCGCGGGCTGCGCCCTGTCAGGGGTCCTCGAGTGATGCATCGGAACCTGGGGCAGGACGCGACAGTTTGGGAAAATGTGAAGGCAGGAGGAATGGTGGAGAGATCCCGAGATATCAATCAAATATGGGCTGAGGACGACCAACAGAAAAAAAAAAAGCCACCAACGAAAGGGACGCCACGTTGGAACGGCGCTATTCCACACGTGGTGAGTCGCCAACGATTTCGAATTCCAGTCGAACTAGGGTGGCGCCTAAGTTCTTAGCGAAATTATCTAGTAGCATCGACACGAATGTCAGAAACATGAGGTCAAGTTGCGCAGGGAGAGGACGTGGCCCGAATCCAGTCTGAGACATGTGCAGTTGCATTCCTGCTTGGAAAAGGCCAGTGGGCTGCTGTGATGCTACCCCGGGATTTGCTCGAACAGGCATTCTTGCGTGATGATGCCCCTGTCTGGATGAGGGGCGACGACCCCTCGACAAGGGGCGTAGGGCGGAAGGCTGCAGGGGTAAATGAAGAAAAAAGAAAAACCTCGGGGAATCGTCTCAGCTAGAGAGAGAGGCTTGTGTCAATAGCGTGGAAACGTGCACACCAACGAAGGATAATAGGCGGATTTGCCAAGCCACAAAGTAGTCAATTGCAAGTATGTACAGTCCATTTCAACTTTACCCGGAGCCTCGGGATTAGCCAGACTAACCACCACCCTTCTCGCGGTAATAGTAGTTTTCGTGGTTGTTCAACTTATTTCCATACACCCAGTCCTTCTTCTTGCTGTGGACCTGTTCCAGCGTACGACCACGCTTTTCGGCCCTTGTGACGTCCCTCTTCTTCTGATCCGAAACGCCAGTCATTCCAGCGACACCGCGCGGCACCATTTGTCGCTTGTCGCCATTAGCCCTGACGAGCTGGCCGTCACCCGTCTCACCCTCAGCGTCTCCTTGCTCGGTACCCTCGATGGCTAATCTCTCAGCTCGCTCCTCGGCGGTAGGGTAGTTGTGCAAGTTTTGACGGAAGTACTTGTTCAACGAACGGTGACCGACGGACTTTCCACTAGGAAGGTGTAGTTCGTAGTCATCATGGAAGACGGCATGTGTGTGTTTGTGAGCGTGCGAGTGCCATCCATCAGCCTGATGTCTGTGTCGGGGATCGTTGTGGGAGTGGTGAGGGTGTTTGCCTAATCGCTCAAACTGGTGGTGGTGGCCCTCGGCCGGCACGGCAGTGAGGTCTTCCGAGTCGAGAGAGGAAGCTGAGCTGTCGGTTTCCCATCCATCGCCCTCGCCACCATCTTCAATCTCCTCGCCGTCGTCATTGACAAGCTTGGAAGCACGACGAGCACCGAGCTTGGCGCCGCCATTGGTGTCCTCGCCAGCTGATTCATCCTCCGACTCCTCGCCGTCTGAGTATGTGCTTCTAAAGTCATAGAACTCTCCAATATCGAGCTGCTCCTCCTCTGTTTCAAAGGGAATCTTGCAGTGGCCCTTGTCCCGCATGTGGGTCTGGACCGCAAAGGTTGTTGACTTGGCCTTGTCGCAGAATAAGCACTGGTGAGCATCGCGGATCTTATTTTGTAGCTGTTTAAGAAGTCCTTCCAGGTCGACAAGGTAGTTCTTTTCGGGGATAAACATGCCATGGAAACGCTCCATGTGGTTGGTGTTGAGGGACACACTTGGTGAAGCGTAATTGCAGAAGAGGCACGATTCTAGGGTCCATGCTGGCTCGTTAGAAGGGGGCACTGGGGTTGCTGAGTTGGAAGCGCGGTCATTGGCAGCATCTGCCTCTTCTGTAGTTTCCGTGGTAGTTGGCTGAGGGTTAGATGGTCGCTTAACGGGCGATGGCCGCTGCTCGGAGAGACTAGCGTTCTGGAGGCCCTCGACCACATGGCTAAACTCTTGCTCGGCATCAGAGTCGACTTCACTTCGGCCAGTAGCCAAGGGCTCGCCGAGGGAAAATGTTGAGCTGACGACAGAAGTGTTCTCGTCATCCGCGCGCTTGGGACCTGTTTGGCCACTTGAGGCCTCCTTCAATTTGTGCTTCTGGCTGGACAGGTGGTTCTGGTAGGCGTTTTCGCTGTAATATGTCTTTTCGCAAATCTCGCATACTCGTTCAAAGTAGGCCTTATCGGCCTCTGCGGAGGTGGCAGCACGGGCTTGGAGGACCTTCTCAGTGAAGACATCTGCGGAGATGGGTGGCAAAGAGGCAACTCGGCGCTTGAGGTTGTAGCGGCTGGAATTCCACAGTTAACAACTACACGGGAAATAAAAACATGGAGAAACCACTCACTGCCAGTCACTCCTCATATGGCCCTTTTGCAAGTCAATGTTGCGATAAGCGACCTGGCAGGTGTTGCAGGTGTATGGGTGCGAGGCCGAAGTGGCCGCCGCAGTCTGAGCGGTGGCCATGATCAGGCGCCGAGAGCAAAAATCAAGGCGCTCCTAACGGCGATAGTAAAAAACGAGAATAATGATACAAATTCCCCGTCGCAGCGATACGGAATTTGATCGTGAGATGTTTGTGGGAAGATCGAGGGGTCTTGAGTGGGAAATTCAGCACGTTTGGTGGGTTATGGCGGGGCTGCAGCTGATAAACGTCACCCACGAAGGCGATAAATAATGCGAAAGACTTTTTTTTGGTCATCCCCACCAAGCGCTGCAGAAGGCACGAGCGCCAACTGCCAGCGCCCAATGCGCTGACTCATCGAGGCGTCCGGTGGTCCCGGCATGTTAGTTTGCTTCAAGCAGACGATGGCTGGCTGCGAGTGTCCGTCAGTGCCCGCCAGTGCCCGCCATTGCCCGCATGCATCAGCCCTGTGCGAAAGCGGCGACATGCATTCGGGGAAAAAGTTGGCCCGGGCCGGAGGTGCGCAAGTGTAACTGCCATCTGCTAGGCAATACGATGGCTAAGCCAGTTGGGTTGGCGAGACAGGCCTGGGCTTGGGCTGGCCGTCGCCTTCCCTCCGCCTGCCTCGCTGCTCGATTGGCCCGCAGCACGGCCCCACGCTTGCCACGCTCTGTCTCCACGCTCTTCCCTGCGGATCCTAGCACAAGCAGCTTGTCGTCAGTCCCCGTCCCCGTCCCCGACCCACGACCCACGACCCAGTTCTCGAGCGATGACCTGGCTTGTGGATGACATATCCCGTCTCATCCATCTCCCATCGCCGCCTCACCCTCGCATTCACTGTCAACAAACACCAAACACCATCCCGCGCTCCCAGCCTGCCTTGTACTCACAGCGGCGCATCCACCCGACGGAATGACTTCCTAACACGGCCCCTATCCTCCTCCCCGTCCAGCCCCCCTCAGCCTAGCCCGCACCCGAGCATAGCATCGCATCTGCCTCATCCCTCTCGCCGCGCACTCCACCTGTCCATGTCATGACGCCCGAGGCCATCCGCACCCCAGGCGGTCCCCTGGAGACGTCTGCAGACCTGGATCTGCTCGTCGGACTGTGGCAAGAAGCCCTCTTCGCCCGCCTCCCCGCTGACGCGCCTCCCGAGCTTGACGCTTACGTCCAGGACATCGAAAACCCGAGCCGCGTCTACGCCATCCACCGTGCGAGCCGTCGCCATGATTTCCAACTCCTGGTAGAAAGGTAACACTTGGCCCATTGCCCGCTATATTTGTGCATTAAATTGACTCTTCAGATTCATCCTCCAGTTGCGATCGGGTTGCGGTCAACCCGACTGCACAACCTCGACATGTTTCACCTGCCGAAAACGCCTCGCAGGCAAAGCGCCGATCCGACGATACAACCCGACGAGCGCTCGAACATTGGCCGTATACCTCGCAAGTCAAGACAACCCCGAGGATCGACTATGTCCCAATCTCGGTAGACCAAAGGACCCTCCCGCTTCCCTCAACAACCTCATCTTCTCAGCCCGGCCGTCGCAGTCACGCCCGGAATTCAAGAAGGCCACGTTCAAGACATCGACACGGCGCAAAGACACCCACGCCGATCAACGGCAACAACAATCGTCACCAGTCAGGACAGTGTCATCGACACCGACACCAGCAGTCGAACCGACCTCGAGAGAGCCCAGCGAAAATGCTCCGCAGTCATCGAACGATGACGGCGTCTCTTCGGCGACCAATGTTCAGGTGGTGGAAGGTCCTGTGAGCAAGGACCATCGGTCATTCGCGGCGAACCTTTTCGGCACTGTGGCGTTCAAAATGGTCGAATGGTTAACTCCCCGAGGCATTGAAGCAATGTCGCAACAAATATCTAGATTGGACGAGAACAGGATGGAATCAAGTGCTCATCTTGACGAGGAAAAATCACAAAAGTCCGACCAGACCCAGGCCTCCATGGATTCCCGACCGCAGTCTCCAACATCACAGACAATTTCCCGAGAGGCCGATGCTTTATTAAACCAGCAAAAGGTTGACAACGAAACCTGCGTTGGTGAAAGGCCCCGTCTCGAGTCTAATCCTAACAAGCATAAGCCTCGGCAGCGATCCATACCAAAATCTCGATCCTCGAAGCCAAAGAGAGCAGCATCGCTGGACCCATTCCCTCCTCCACCTGCCAGCCCGGAAGATCCCAAACCGACCATCCTCTCTCCCCGTCTAAACGGGTTTCATGAAAAGCCTACGCGCCCGAAATCCGGTACCATCATAAGCGGACGAGGCATTCCCGAGGTGCCTACCAAACCTGCCTTTTTCGAAAATGTCCCACCACCAAATCCGCAATTACTTGAAAAGTCAAGGATAGTTCCGGTCTCAACCGACGACATTGTTGAGAAGGAGACCCCAACAAATAGTCCTGCGAAACAACCCAAGCAGCCACCCTCTGCACCTCAGGTTTCACAAGAGCCGGAAAAGGAAAAACTGGAAATCCCAGCCTCCTGGCTTAGCAGCTCCTTGCCACAGGCCCTCTCGCGTATTGATGCCGATGTCATTGATTTCATGTGCGACATGTTCCAAGAGGACGGAACCTATGAGAAGCAGTTTATTGTCCCAAACGAGCTTGGAGGCCCATGCCCTCAACCTTTGAATCGCCCCAGGGGCCTCAGAAGACGCCTTTCACAGGCGGGCAAGTCTTCGAAGGCTGAGTGGAAAAACTTCAACGAGCAGACTATTTTCAATGTGTTCAGCAACCCCCAGGCTACTATCCAGTCGTTCACACGGGATGGCAAGTTGTACGATTCACACACGCTATGGTATTGCCTACATCGCCTAAGCCGTGTGATGCCGAGCCTCCTCTTCCACAGCTTGTGGATTGCTGCCGGCAGTCTTTTTGTCCCCCCACCCCACGTGCGATCGACATTACCACCGAAGAAGTCCAAATTTGCCCAACAAGCACAGACACCACTTACCGATATCGAGGCCGCCCAGCTGATGTCGATATGCCTGCATGCCTTGGTCGCAGCGGTGCCTATCGTTCCAGATTCTAGGAGTTTGTATGATATGTCACGTATTCGTTCCAATGGCCTCAGCTGGGTTGGTGGAAGTGGAGTTGCACGCCAACCTGCCTCGCGTTGCCTAGATTATGACGACGCCTTTAATAATGAGCTAGCTATCCGGCTTGCTCGAAGACTTTTCTGTGCCATCACCGCTCGGCGTTGCTTTGCTGACATGGCAGGTCGTGAGGGTGCTCCTGGCCATACTCGCCCTAGCGTCGATGTGCTGCAGCCGTTGGTGGATCAGCTGGACTTTATTGGTGCCGGCATCGCCCCGGTCCTCGAGTTTCCTCAGCATGAACGGATTTTACACGAGACACGCGTATCCACGATATTACTAGATTGGTCTCGAACAATAATTCTACACGACTGGACAGGGCGCCCCGAATTTTCGATGGACGGTCCATTTGGTGGCGCCCTGTCTTTCATCGAGACAATGTGTAAGTTGTATTCTCCTATTCATGTGATATGCCCATGTATTAACAAATTTGTAAAGATGAAAACAGAAACCTATTGCTGCTGGGAGACATTCAATTCCGACTAGACTACTTGTCTGACCGCCTTGACGCCATTGAGATCCCAGTCGACTGGCAGACTTTTACGTCTACCCGATGGAAGCGGCACATCCTGGATTATCCTTACATCTTCAGCCCGGAAACACTTGTATCCTTCTTCCGTTCAATCAATTTTGCGCGGATGAGTCGAATGTTTGAGGAGTCTAGTTCGCTCAAAAGCAGGATGAGCGCAATTGTGGACCCGGGTAGTCTCATTACAAATCCTCACCATAAAATGGTGTTGCAGGATTTGTTGAAGACGGCATCAGCCAAGTACCTAATTCTCGAAATCAGCCGAGACCACGTCGTGCGAGACGCTTTCGACCAGCTTTGGAGACGAGAGGAGCGAGAGCTACTTCGGCCACTAAAGGTTCACCTTGGAGAAGCGGGTGGCGAGGAAGGATTTGACTCTGGTGGTGTTCAGCAAGAATTCTTCCGCCTCGCCATTGCAGAGTGCCTTGACCCCAAATACGGAGCTTTCACAGTCGATGAACGAACGCGAATGGTGTGGTTCGCACCGGGATCGTTGACCGAGGAATGGAAATACGAACTCGTTGGACTCCTCATGTCGCTGGCTCTCTTCAACGGCGTTACACTCCCAATTACGTTTCCCAAGGCACTATACCGAAAATTGCTTGGGAAGCCTGTGGATGAGCTTCACCACATCGCCGACGGTTGGCCAGAGTTGGCTAGTGGCCTTACAACATTGCTTGAGTGGGATGAGAAGGACGGGTTGGTGGAGGACGTTTTTGCACGCACATACGAGTTTTCCGTTTCGGCTTTCGACATCAATATTACTCGAGAAATGAAGGGCAAGAAGCCAATCTGGCCCAAAGCAGCGGCATACTCGAATGAGCCCCCGCCCAGCGCAGAAAACCCCAGCGACGCACCCATGGTCACAAACGACAATCGAGATGTGTACGTCAACGATTACATCCGCTATTTGACAGACGTTTCCGTTCGACCCCAATACCAGGCATTCGAACGAGGCTTCCATGCCTGTCTCAACAAAAAGTCGCTTTCGCTACTAAACCCACCCATCTTGCAGTCGCTGGTGGAAGGCGTGCAGGAGATTGACGTTTCCGAACTCAGGAGATACGCACGTTACGTGGGATGGGATGCATCTCACCGCACGGTTCGAGACTTTTGGTCGATTGTCAAGAGATACGACGACCGGATGAAACGCAGATTGCTAGAATTTGTGACATCGTCGGATCGAGTGCCCGTTGGAGGCATGAAGAACCTCCAATTCGTCATCCAAAAGAACGGAGAAGAGGAGGGAGAAGGCGGACATTTGCCAACTGCATACACGTGCTACGGAACGCTGCTGCTCCCAGAATATAGAGACAAGGAGGTGCTGAGAGAGAGGCTTGGAATGGCACTGGAAAATGCGCAGGGCTTCGGGTTTGCTTAATTAGCCAAAAATGGACCGGCCCTAGGAAAGGGATTCTGAGCGTTTGGTTGCGCACGAATTATTACTAGGAGTCATGGGGTACAGGCGTTTAGATCGAGCTGAGCTGAATCAATACCAACTTGTTTCGGGCTGGGTTACCGCCCCATAGGAATACAATAACGCTGTTTCATGCTTTCATGCTTTCATGCTTTCATGTTTTTTGTTTTTTGTTTTATTTTCGCGTGAGTTTCCATCAATCCCTCATCTGGCGGACATTGAGATTTATCCTCTTCTTCTTCATCCACCCACGCCACTCTTCAAATGCGCCATCCTCCCGTGCAGGCCAATTCTCCAGATAGTCAGGGCATGTTCCGCTGACGACCTTGGGCACGCCGTGCCACGCATACCGAGACTCGTTGGTCATGTAGATGGCGTCGCCCGACCGCAGCCTCAGGACCAGCGACTCCTTCCCACCCGTCGGGGTGCCCTCGGGGACGGGGTCGTTGGGGGCGATCATGAAGAGGCCGTCGCAGCCGAAGCTGAGGCTGATGAGCCCCTTGTCCGTCTCCTCGCTGACGTCGCGGTGCATCATCATGGTGTCGCCGGGGGTGTAGAAGTTGAGGATGGAGGCCTGGGCCTCGGTGTCCGGGAAGACGGCCTCGAGGAAGCGCGTCAGGTAAGGGGGGAACTGCGGCGGCTGGGCGTCCGGGTAGACGCGGTTGGTCCAGTCGTACTGGCCGCCAAAGGTGACCCAGTGCAGGCGGCGGCTCATGACCTGGTTGATGGTCAGGGGCTTGTGGACCGAGGGGTCCTTGGGGGTGAAGGACGGCGGCGACTGGGGGCTCAGGTTGAAGAAGGACGTGTCATCGCCGGGCTCCTTGGCCTCGGGATAGGGGAGCTCATAGTGCAGGTGCAGGTTGGTTTGGTGGGTTGGGTTGCTGAGGTCCTGGTGGATCATGCGATCCAGGAGGTGGTGTTGCACCTCTGCTGGGACAAGCGAGGGGTAGATGAGAAGGCCTAGTTGTGGTTTGTTAGAGAAAAAGGATACAAATATATATATATGTATACATATAGAAGATCTGATTTTTATCTATAGAGTCTAGAGACATACCAGGTAGGAGTGGGTGGTGGATAATGGGCACATCGCCCTTGGCGAACTCTGCCAGCTCTGGCGCCAGATGCGCAAAACTGGTTGCGAGCTGAGCCTGCGGCACGGTGCCACACTGGACAAAGCCGGCGTCTTCCAGCGGGCCGCGGGGATCGTCGATGCGAGGGTCCTTGGCGAGGTCTTTGGGATCCGCGCGCATGAACGTCTTCCACTCGGCGCGCATCTCCTCCGTCGGCTGCTCATGGGCGTCGATGTCTGTGAGTTTGAGTGTCATGATGGCGGGGTGAGGGTTGAGTCTTTGGCTGCTGTGGTGCGATGCGGCATGCGCCGAGTGTGGTTTCTGAGTTGCAGTTGTCTAAAAGTCCCGGGGAGAAGAAGGAGAAAACTGAATGGGAATAGATTAATTATGCAAGCAAACCCAGACTTCCTTTTTTACCCGCCATTAATTTTGGAAAGCGCAGCATGAGTTCATCTCTCACATCCAAATCCACTCTGCTCATGTGGTTGTGGTCCCCTCACGTGACCGTGATACCAGGCCTAGAGCCTATGGATTTGTGTAAAACTCACCTTGACTAGAACATCTATCTACATGTACAACACCTGGAACTCTAGCGCTCTCCGATTTCAACTGTGTATTGTTTGGTTCATTTTTTCAGCTTTATGATTCATCCATGTATTTCCTACGATAGAGTCCTGCCTTGATACCCTCTCTCCAACTCTTCTCCACAGCCTAAACTATTAGGATGCTGCCGTTACGACAGGTTTCGTTGCGCTTGTCACAACGTCCTCTCTCCGCGCCTTGCAAGAAATGCGGCTCGTTATTCTCAACTACGACAGCCCTGGGACCTCGAGTGAGGCCGGTAACCAGGAGTCCTCCCCGTTCTGCCCCGGTTCCTGAAGCCCAGCAGGTTGTTGGAGACTCCAACCCTGCAGCTACTTTAAAGTCGAAAAGGATAGAACCTCAAAGGAACAAAACAGCAACTCAACAACCACCAGATGCTCAATCAGGGCCAATTGAGCTACAACAAAACGTCAACGACAAGAAAGCCCCCTCAAAACCCAAAAAGAAAAAAGGCGTCGCCATCCGGGGCCTGAAACCATACCAACAGACTCTATATCTCAACGAGTCCATCTGCTACCAGCGCGGCCATGACCTCCCAGCAGAACCCGACAAGGCCGACAAGCCTCGTCTGGCCAGCGCCGCCAAGTTCTTCGAGGCGGGCTGCCGCCTGCTCTACTCGGCCGAGACCCTCAAGCACCACGCCCAGAACGACCACGTGCCCGAGGTCGTCGTCCTCGGCGCCTCCAACGCCGGCAAGTCATCGTTCCTCAACGCCCTCGTAGGCACCGCCGACGTAGCCAAGGTCAGTCACCGCCCGGGCAAGACGACCACCATGAACGCCTACGGCGTCGGCCCCCCGGCAAAGGTCGCCCGCGACCTGGTGCGCAAGGGCACCATGCCCCCGCGCCACAGCCTCGTCCTCATGGACACGCCCGGGTACGGCTTCAAGAGCCGCGCCGACTGGGGCGCCACCATCCTGCGCTACCTCAAGATGCGCAAGACGCTGCGCGGCGCCGTGCTCCTGCTGCCGGCGGACAAGCGCCTCCAGGACGCCGACCGCTGGATGCTCGAGACGCTGGCGCGGGCGAGGACGCGCACCCTCGTCGTCCTGACAAAGGCCGACAAGGCGGGCGAGGAGTGGCCCGTCGCTTGTCGCAAGCTCGCCAGCGCCGTCCAGGACGAGATGGTCGATCTGGACACGTCGGCCGCGAGCACGTGGCGTGAGGGGTCTGACAGGGCCTTTGACGTCTATGCGACGGCTGCCAACATGGGCATCTCTGCGAAACTGGGAAACGGTGGTGGGCTGGGAGGTGTAAGATCAGCAATTCTCGAAATGGCAGGCTTTGCTCTGGGCTCCAAGGTGGAGCAGCAGGCCGAGACAAAATCATACTCTGGAGCCATCGTTTCCTTTGATGATATCCAGTGGAAAACATAATCTGGATTACTTGATGTATTTTTCCATACCTGTACTATATATCATATACAACCCGACGACAATGGGCGTGAAACCAGTCACTCAACACGTCTTCATCAAATACCCCACAAGCCCAAATAAAAATTCCTCTAACCCATCATTTACGCAATATGGTATCGTCTTAAAATACAGTCCCATTACTTCTCGTTTGATGCTCCATTATCTTGCTCCTGGGGGTGTGTCGAAGCCGTTGACTTGGTTGACTTGGTAGAATGTGCAGTTCCTGGTCGACTTCTGGAGCGGCTGATGGATTGTTTTAATTTCCTGGCGCCCTTTGAATCAAACAGGCTCTTGACTCTTCTCAGTCTCGCCCATCGTTCCTTATCCTTGGCGTCCCTTTCAGTGTCGTCCTCGTCGACATAGGGTGAGCCGGCATCTGTGGTGGCAATGCTCTCTCCGCCAGGCGTGTGTGGTGTTGGTGTCGCTGCGGACGCAGCTGTTCCTGGCCTCCGAGGTGTTGATGCTGCAGTGCCTGATTTTCGAGGTGTTGACGGAGCACCGGCAGTAGTGGCGCGTGGTCGTGCTCGGGCTGAAGGCTTGCCCTCGTAGATGCTTCGCAGATGGGCGTCGTTGGCCAACGTTTGTGCCAAAATCTTCCAACCTGGTTTCGCCTCCTCCGTTTGCGACTGTTGAACCCCTGACTTTTGAGTTTCGGGATTGGCCCAGGGGCAAAAGAAACGATGTTCCCTGACAGGGTCAAGGAAATCCATCGGAGCTGGGACAATGACTTCGCCACTGTCCGACACTTCCTTGCTCTTGAACATCCACAAACCCAGCCGCCTCAGACATGTATGACACGAGGCAGAGTTGGGAACTTGACCGATACGGGGGTTCGTGAGACCCTGCCATCCTAGGAGAGCAAGGACCAATGCGACTCGGTTGGGCTGCTTATCCCCAACTGGTGGTGGGCTTGTGAAGAAGTCTGGGGGAAGTAGGGAAAGAATTTCTTCCAGGTCAAAATCATCTGGCAGGCGAAGGTTGAATTCATAGGGCAAAAACGACTTTCTTGAGCATAGCTCATCGTAGCGTTCTCGTAGACCCTCAAGAGCTGGGGCAGTTTTGGCCAGCGACAGTCGAATAAGGGAATCTGATGGTGGTTAATTTCCTGTTCTTTAAGGCTCGGCGACACAATTACATACCATCACATCCTCTCTTGCGCCAAAGACACTCCTCCTTGTGCGCCGTGACGATGAGGTCCACGTACTTGTCAACCAATGCGTCCTCTGGTGAATGTCAGTATGGTTACAGCCCAACGTATAATGAATTACTGACCAATTTCGGACGGGACGAGCACAGGAACCTCCTTTCCATCCACTACTTTGCGGTTGACCTTGACAACAAGCTCTTTGTGACAAAGCAAGCACCGCACCGTCTCCTTGCCATGGCATACCCATCCCCGCTTAGCCCATTCAATTTCGCTGACCCGTTCGGGCTTCGGGGTCCAGTCTGTGAGTTCTTGAAAGGTGGCAAGTCGCTTGATCAGGTCGCCTCGTTCCGTCGGGGAGTATTTGGCCGGTGCATCTTTGCGGGCCGTCGAAGTGGGCTGCGACTCTGCAGATTTCAGGACAGAAGATATGGTACCCGACAGGTTCTTGGCCGTCTTGAGAACCGGGGCCGTCGAATCGGGAAACCCAAGGCGTCGTCGCTTCTGCAAAAGCTCCGGGTCGGGCGTCTTTGTAGGAGTCGAGCTGGGCGAGGCTGTGCCAGCGGTGCGAGCGGAAGGGGACGTGTCGGCATTGTCGTTTGTTCTCGAGCGTGAGCTGCCCAGGCCCTGCAGCAACGTGTTGAACTTGCGCTTGGTAGCGTTCATGGTGGCGACTTGGAGAATGCGATTTGGTCGCGTGCAGGATACTCGAGCGTAGAGGGAGGATGTGCGCCCAGGATACACAAAGTCTGGCCAGCAAGACTTTGGGCTTTGGGTGTCTTTGGGTGTCGTAAGGTGACAAAGGCTGATGACGGTTGTTTGGGAAAGCTCCCCGTTTGGGTCGTCCGTGTCAGGGTAGAGGGAGTTACGGGGCAACGAGTACTGGGGAGCTGGCAGCCAAAAACCAGTGGTAATGGGATACTTGCGGTTGGGACAAGGACCACTGCAAAGTCCGTGTACCATCCGATCGCTCCAAAGTACCCGGTACCCAATTGTCCACCCATTGGTACTTCTGGGTACATTTTCAGGCACGCTTTCCCTGACAGCGCGTTGATCTAGCTGATAAGAAAATAGCGTGCCGATAAGAGCACGGGCCCCACCAGCCCACAGAAATTTTTCAGCGGTGGCTTTGTTTGGCTGCGTGTGTCTGTACATGCTTCTTCGCAGACGTCGCAGTCAAGTTTTTTTTCCCCCATCTCCGTTAATATCCCTTCACACCCACTTCACGGGGCCATTGGCACATGTCTGGCTTGAACCAAGGCCCTCCCTCTTGGCTCTTCGCAAGCAACCCCTCCAACCCCGTCGCACACCCCCCCATCGCCGACAAGACCGCGAAAATGGGCAGCAAGAAGACGGACAAGAAGGCCGACAAGGCCAAGTCCAAGGCCAAGACTGCCTCTCCTCCTCCCGGCGAGCTCATGGACCTGGTCGAGACGTTCCTCTCCGAGCACTCCTTCACCGGCGCCCACGATGCCTTCAAGAAGCAGCGCGAGAAGAAGGGCTGGAGCGCCTCCGAATCCGCCCCCACCACTTCCCTCGTCGGCGTCTTCCAGACCTGGGAGGCGTCCAACAAGACCAAGTCTGCCTCCGAGGACTCTAGCGACTCCGACGACAGCGACTCAGGCTCGGAATCTGGCAGCCCTGCCAGCGACGAGGAGATGAAGGACGCCGATGCCGCCGCCGAGTCGTCCGACAGCTCTTCCAGCAGCGACAGCGACAGCGACAGTGACAGCGAGAGTGAGGATGAGGTCCCTGCTCCCAAGAACCTCAAGCGCAAGGCGCCCGTCGATGACAGCTCCTCCGAGTCTTCCTCCGACTCCGACTCCGACTCTGATTCTGACTCGTCTGATTCGGACTCTGACGACGACGACAAGCCCCGTGCCAAGAAGCAGAAGCGAGACAGCAGCGACTCTTCTTCTGACAGTGAGAGCAGCGACTCCAGCGACAGCGACTCTGACTCCTCCGACAGCGACTCGGATGACTCCGATTCAGACTCTGACTCTGATTCCGACTCGGACTCGTCTGATTCGGACAGCGATTCCGAGGCTGAGACGGCCGCCAAGGTGCCCCTTCCCGAGTCGGACAGCTCAGACTCTTCCGACTCGTCAGACTCCTCCGACTCCGAGTCTGAGGACGAGAAGCCCAAGAAGAAGTCCAAGGCCAAGACCAACAACGACTCGGACTCGTCCGTCACGCTCGACGAGACGCCAGAGGTGCAACCCGAGAACCCTCCTTTGCCCCCGGACCCAGTCTACAACAAGAAGGGCCGCAAGCAAAACGAACCCTTTTCCCGCATCCCCAAGGACATCAAGGTGGACCCCAAGTTCGCCTCCAACGAGTACATCTCCATGGACTACTCGCAGGCCGCCTTCAACGACCTGATTGTCACCAAGGGCAAGGGCTTCACCAAGGAGAAGAACAAGAAGAAGCGCGGCGGGTTCCGCGGCGGCGCCATTAATATCGAGGACCGAAAGGCTGTCTACTTTGACGACTAGACAAGAGAGAGAGGCAGCCGTTTAGAAGAGTACGGAGGGGCGCAACAAAATTTCAGGGGGGCGCATTGCGTGTTATGGGAAAAAAAAGAGAAATGGACCGGGGGGCTATATACATTGCGTCGATTAGACAGCCAGGCGTTGGGAACATGAATCTTCGTTCACGCGCCACTAACCACGGCATTGCATAAATGGTAGTCTTATTCCATGTTAGACTTGAATTCAACGTTGTATGTCACAAACACAATATATGCGCTCGCTTGTCGTCTAGGTATCCTAAAAAAAAAAACATATTGGCTTATGAAACGCCGCCCCAGCCATAACAAATTCTCCAGTATTTGATCTCATCGCTTAATTAATTAGTGTTACATGTACTTTCTGACGTTGCTGCATGACTTTTCCCTCTTCGTTGCGAGAAGAGTTTGAATTTCGTTGGTCGTTAAAATCCTGGATATGTTTCCCTACTCCGATGCTAAAACATGCATTCCCACTTTTCTGCTTTTTGGTATATGTCCTTTCTTCGTAATCGTAACTGACATGAAACATGCCCGCTCTCTCCGTCTCTAAAAAGAAGCGTCCTTGTTCCAGTTGGGGTTCTGGTTGGAGGTGCCCTGGACCTCGGTGGCCGGCGCGTGCTGGGCGGCCTTGTCCAGGTGCTCGCCCTCGCGCACCATCTCCTTCATGACGGCGTCCTTGCGCTCGACGGCGGGCCAGGAGCGGTTCCCGGCGGCGGCGGCCTCCTCGGCCTCCTTGAGCCACTTCTTCCACTGCTCCGTGCCGGGGGCGGCGCCGCTGCGGCCGACCCAGCCCGTCAGCTTGGTCTCGCGGATGGCGTACCACAGCGTGCGGGTGAAGCTGGGGTGGCCCTCGCGCTGGTCGTACTCGTCCGTCACCTCCTCGGCTTTCTGGGCATCCCCGGGCGTCACGTCCCGCCACTGGTAGCGGCTCAGGTCCCAAAAGTACGAGCGGGGCAGCATGCCGAGCCCCCAGTACAGGCCGTTGAGGACAATGTACGAGCCGCCGATGAAGATTTGCGAGTTCCACGTGCAGTTGCCCAGCAGGACGACGCTGAGCATCAGCTGCGTGGTGCCGAGGGCCATGAGCAGCCGGTACGTGCGGCCGCCGACGTGGTACTTGCACTCCTCGGTTCCCGAGTACAGCTCCCGGGCGACCTCCTCGGTGCACCTGATGAGGATGAAGGCACCCTCGCGCGTGCGGATCATGACGTCGCCCTTGGGCACCTCGTTGGTGTGCTTGCGGTTCATCAGGATCGGGTGCCAGAAGGAGGCGTAGCCGACGACGCTCGACGCCAGCGAGATGAGGGTGACGGCGATGATTGCGGCGCCGTCCTGCCAGATGACGGCGCAGACGATGAGGGCGACGCTGAGCAGGCACGAGAAGACGGACAGGATGTGGATCGGGGAGAAGAGCTTGGCAGGCACGGCGGGGGCCTTGGCCTTGTTGGCCATGGTCGGGTTGGCGAGGATGTCCTGGACCCGTTCCTTGGCCGTGGGGCGGCGCATCAGACGCTTGTTGGGGACGGGGTCGTCGTCGGAGCGCAGCGTTGACGACCGCGCGTGGTTGAGCGTGGGCACCGTCACGCCGGACGCGGGGCCGAGCTCCTCGTCGATGGGCGGCGGACGCGGGAGGCGCGAGTCCCTGGGCCCGATGGTGGTGGTGGTGGCGGCATCCTCCTTGCCGCCGGTCGAGGTGAGGGTGAAGGAGCGGGCCCACGACACGGAGCGGCGGAAGAAGCTGGGCCGGCGCGACAGCGGGTGGTGGTGGGGGTGCGGCGAGAGCAGGTCGACGTCGCTGTTGGTGTGCTTGATCTCGAGGACGCGGAAGCTGAAGGCCGGCAGGGCGTCGAGCGGCGTGATGATGGTGGCGAAGAAGCCCACCGAGTCGAGCGTGGTGCCGCTGTACACGCCCGTCATCTTGGCCAGCGTCTCGGGCATGCGTCCCGGCCGCGAGGGCTTGAGGAGGGCCTGGGGCGCGGGGATGAGCCTGGGCAGGAGGCAGAGGAGCGAGGCCGTGATGGTCTGCGAGTGCTCAGCCATGGCTGACTCGCCAATGACGGCGAGCAGCGTCACGACGTCGAGCGACCAGTTGGCCTTGACGTCGGGGAACCATTTCCAGCCGGGATCGCCAGGGTTGGTACCTTCAGACATTTGCACGGGGCGAGGGGATTCTGTGGTATATAAAAGTCAGGGGAGAGAGAGATTGAATGGTGTTGAGAGCGTCAATTGCGAGATTGAGGAGAAAGAGAGAGGGAGCCGGGCCAAGGCAGAGTCGACGCAGCGAGGTAGAGGCGAGTTGAGTTGATATGTGATGCAACGGGCGGGTTGCACAGCCTGGTTCTAGCGGGTCGACGAGCAGCAAATGTATGCGCCCAGTCCGGATGCGCATACAGGTGCTTGCGACGAGAAGATGGCGCAAGAGACACAATGACGAAACACCAAGGATAAAAGAAGAAAAGAAAGAAATGCTAAAACTATCCCCCTCTCTCAAGCAGGATGACGATGCTGGACGCTAGCAAAAGGGGACGAGGTGTTGAGAGGCCGAGTTAGAGAATAAGCTTGAGAACAAGCAAGAAAAGGCGGCTCCCGTGCGGAAATAGGCCAAAAAAAACCAAAAGGTAAAAAAAAACACACGACCCAACCACCACCATAAAAAAACGTGGTTCGCAACCCGGGCCAGTAGGGACCAGTAGGAAGCAGACTCCACCGGGGGCCTCAGCCCAGAGCCGGGGGGCCTCCACTGGGCTGAACGGGTCTCCTTGGTTCCCCTTCGCTGCTCCGTATCGCTGCTCCTCGGGCGATCCAAGCCGCCGTAGCGGGTCCTGCCGCGCCGCACAGCCCTTCTGAGCCGCTGTGAACCATTGGCTCGCAGGCCCGCTAGTCAACCCCGCACTCGCCCGCAAGTCGGGACGATCACCGTCAAGAAAGTCTGAAACCTAAAAATGATGAGGAGAAAAACGCATGTACATTTGTGTGTGAAATACTATAGAGTGTGATCTTGTTTCTGTTGTATACCTGCACTTGCATGCATATAAGAAATGCTGATATATCTATAGATATATCCTTGGGAATATCACCCAGCCCAGAATTGTCGTCAAGTCGGGAATCATCAGCATAAAAAAAACCAAAAGAAAAAAGACAACATGTACAAAGAAACGAACCCCTCCTCCCTTTCTCTCTCGTAGATACTCACAAACACGCTGACCACATTCCCGACACATCATCCGATTTCTTCTCTGCTGCACCGAGAAGAGAAATTCAACCCATCCCTTTCCCTTTCTCCCTCCTCAAACGCCAGGGCTGCTCGCGCAGTATGTGAATACGGGCTGGCATCTAAGACAAACAAGCCTTTCCGTCATTGATATTTCCTTTGCATCCCTTTCCGTTGCTCCATAAACCTGTAAAACTCCTGGGTGGCTTGACTGAAATTCGGCCGAGAAAATAGAAGAAGAAAAAGAAAATAACAGAAACAGAAGTGAAAAGGCATTTCGCTCGTTCCCCGCAGGGTATCGTTGGTGTCGTCATCGTCATTTCGTAAACCCCGATTGTCCCAGCAAATTAGTGGTCCAGTTTTTTCTCATGCCAGCTTGGGCTCGTCGACGCCGTAGGTGTCAATCAACCATCGGACAAAGTCGTTCCATCTCGTCTCCCAGTCCGCATATATCCGCGTATATTCGTCCTCATCAAGACAAGCGTGCTCCAAGCTCCACAGGGCTAGCTGCTTCCATCCGTGGAGACTCATATCGGCCTTGCCAACCATGACCTGGTAAAAGTCGTGTGACAAAGTAGACCTGTTTATGCTGGTTAGTTTCCACAATATCAATGACATACTTGGACAATCCAATTACTAACCTGAATAGTGTGCCGTTGTCTGAGCTCACCGTGCAGTGCACGTTGTTGGCTAGAAGCTCGTACATGGCATGGCCGCTCACTCGAGGGGTCAGGCCGAGAATCTCGTTGGAAATAGGGCACAACTCGAGACACACGTTACGCTCCTTCATGTGCTGCATGATGTAAGGGTGCTTGGCCAGCGCAAATCCATGTCCGATTCGCTTCGAGTTGAGCAAAAGGGCATCCACCAGGTTACCGTCCGTGTCAGTCCCCAGATCAAGCGTCTCGCCGCAGTGGAAAAGAAACGGAATCTCCAACTTCTCTCGGCGGCATTGGTCTTGGAATTCGAGGAACTGTGGGATAAAGTCCTTCAAGGGTCGGCCCTTGCCTTCCTCGCCAACGAGGTCGAATCCTTTTCAAGTTAGAAACTCGAGCCGCAACTTGCGACAGGGGTTCGATTTGATACTTACCTGCGATCCACTGGGGCCACTTCTTCTTGAACTCAATACACTGGTCAAGAGCCGCCTTGACCAATTCGGGCTGGAATGATCGAGGTGTGCAGTAGATAACTTTGAGACCACCAAACACCTTGCTTCGCTTTCTGAGGTCGGTTTGGAACTTCTCCACCTCTTCGATAATAATTTTCATGATGCCCCAGTTGTCAATAGAACCCGTGCCGTCGTCGTGGCACAGCTGGTTGCTCATCATAAAGTTGGGGCGAATCTCAGCGTACTGAATATTGTCGCGCATAAAGTCCTCAAGGCAGAGCCGGGTGTATTCTCTGTATGCCGTCTCATAGTTGAACAGCCCCTTCATCATCCTTGTCCGGCCGTTGAATTTCTCCCACGCACTGACGTCATGTTAGTTGTACAATTTTTTTTTATCAAAATGGAAACTCTTTGCAACTCTTGACTTACCCAGAGGCTGTTTGCAGGGAGTTGTGAGTCTCTTCCTCACTGAACAGCAACTTTTCCAGCAACCAGGTGTCGACGTTGCTCTTGTCGTGGTGCTTAGGAAACTCGTCCAGAAAATCTTGAAATTTCATAGTCTGTCTCGATTCATAGTCGCGCGAAAACAAGTCGCCCGGCTTCTCCTTCTCAGGGCTCAGCACGGAAAACTGAATCTCGCAGCGGTCAAAGGCGTCGTCGGAAACCAGGGGCAGGTCGCTGGTGATGTGCATGCGGCCCATCTTCTTGGCAATGTTTAGTAATACGTGAGGGGCCAGGCAGGCGTTGAAGTGAATGTGCAGGTGGGCGCCCTTGGGCATGTGGCTCGCGACGTCAAACAGGGCCGTCTTCTCGATGAGCGGCTGGTTGGACAGGAAGTGGTCGCCGGCGAACCGGGGGTGCTTCTGGCCCCCGAAGCCGATGCGAGGCGGAGCCGCATCGTAGACGCGCGCCTGGTCCCGGCGCTTGAGGCCCTGGATGATGGAGTCGGCGCGGCGCTCGTCGTGCGAGGCCTGGGCGCGGCAGCGAGCCTCGAAGCCGAGCTTCTGCTCGCGGGCCAGCACCAGTTCGCGCTGGCGAAAGTAGGCGTCGGCCGACGAGTAGCCGGCATCCGGGTTGACGGGCTGCCAGGACTCGGCGGCGGCGG
Organism: Calonectria naviculata; assembly: GCA_003031705.1. Taxonomy (NCBI): domain Eukaryota; kingdom Fungi; phylum Ascomycota; class Sordariomycetes; order Hypocreales; family Nectriaceae; genus Calonectria; species Calonectria naviculata. Next base: position 32 of record NAGG01000755.1, on the reverse strand, counting down.
GATCCAATGCGGCGGCGGCGGGATCCAATGCG
>NAGG01000752.1:0-42631 GCA_003031705.1 Calonectria naviculata | reverse complement strand
CCCCCCCCCTCCCCCTCCATCCGCTTTCAAACGGCCGCAGGATGTAGATGCAGGCCAGGGGCGCAGCTGATTATTACCGGAATTTCTTACACCGTCCATACAAGGACTCAACCAACAATGCGGATAACATTGCGAGCCCTGATCTGCGAGGCATGAAAGTGGACCCCACAGGGCGTGGTTACCAGGTTGGCCCATTTATTGTGGTCTTACCCGTCTGCTCTGTAACCAACAGCGCGGCGGATTGCGAATACAGAGTCGCAATTGCCGGGTGGTCCACAATCGGAAGCGATCCGATCAGTTCTCGTCAGCCAATATTCCATTGGTTCGCCTGCGACCAGGGGGCCCATCCCTGGCTTGCCTCCGGGGGCGGCCCTGTCAATTGTCACCACGAGTTGTTGGTTCGTTGTCTGCACCCATTGAACTGCTACATGACCTGCGCTTTCGCCCCCAATAAGTGTTGTGATTTCTTTCTCTCTTTCTTCTGCAGACAACTCTTCTCACCTCTTGTTTCACTATCAGTGCTTTGACAGTCCTGATCCGGAGGTGACTCAGCAAAATGGCGTACTTTATTGATGGCAAAGATTGCATGGTAAGCAACTACACGGACACGTCCCACAGCAGTTCTCACCATTGTTAGATATCCGAATGGATTCTGCTAGCCTTCGCCTACGTGTTTGTCGCCCTGCGCGTCTACACCCGTCTGTTCCACCTGCGCCAAAAGCTGGACTGGGCGGACTGGCTGCTCGTCATCTCAGCCATTGATGCCCTTGGTCTGATCATTTGTGATACCTTGACCTACCAGATGGGTGTCATGGATGTATATGAGACGTCTGTGCGGTTGTCCAAGGTAATGATTCCCCCGCTGGACTAAATAGTGATTCGTTGGAATAATCTAATTCTTGTAAAGATATCTTTCGCGTCCAACTACTTCTACGATGTCGGCATGGGATTCCCCAAGTTGAGCATGGTGGCCTTTTATTGGGGATACTTCCTCCCCAACATTAGCGTGACTGTGAAAAGGGTCCTCTACGGCATCACCGCCTTTGTGTGCACATGCTACATGGCGATTCTCTGGGATGATACCTTCTTCTGTGGCAAGAACGTTTCCGTGCAGTGGTCGCAGGAGGAGGGCGCTTGCAGCGTCTTCTACGCACCTGAGCCTTTCATCCTCAACTTCACGCTGAACCTGGCATGCTACCTTGTTGGTAAGAATGCCTTTAAAATAAGCAACGTATGAAGCAACTCTAGACACAAGCTGACAATTCTTTTTTAGTCTACGCCCTTCCACTTGCCTTGCTGATCCGAGGTGCCCTGACACCCTCCAAGGGCTTGACGCTCACCTTTGTCCTTGGTACCCTGACCATCCTCAGCACCATTATTCGCTTTATTTGCCTCAAAGTTGGTACGGGACAAGAAAACCTCGTTTGTAAGTCAAGGTCGCATTCAAGGCCGACTGGCAAGAAACTCTCCCAGGTAAAAATGTCCGCTAACTGTGATGCTCTAGACCCTCTCAGCATGGTCGAGATTACACTTGCCCTAACCGTTGTCTCTCTCCCTGGACTTAAGCCACTTTTCGATCGTTCCCCTGAGCGAAAGTCAACCCCGGACACAACTGAGCTCCACCACGAGGTCGTTGACCTAAAGTAGACCAAGCGATTATTACCTCTGGAAGGTAGTGGATATGCTGGCCCTTCAAAATAACTAGCTTAACGACTAGTCCTGTTTTGGTTTGTTTGGGTCTATGGTTTGCAAATACGTACACGGTAGCTCGGAAAGCTTTTCTCGTAGCTTACGGTAGTCAAATTCAGACTGTTGTGTTCCTAGACAAGATGCAGGACTAGGTGCTCTGACACTCTCCAGACAACAAGCATATTTCTTGCGGCTATATCTTCAATCTCAGTATATAGGTACCCTACAGGCCGACGCCTTGACAATTTAATCAATATCATTTTTAATCATTGAATAAAAACTCCAATGCAATTCAACTAACACTGGAACTCCTGTGTTGTGACTGCGTGAGACTCTTCCTTCCGCATGTGTTTGGAACTCGAGTCCCATCCCGTCTTTAGGCTCGAGTGCAATGATGTACTCTGAGCCCAAAGTGCCATGCTACTGCAAATGATCCTAGGATCATGAGATAGGACTCAGTCATGGCTATTTGGAACATGTTGACGATTATTTTGGCGAAGATGTTATAGGGTAATCCACCTGGCTTTTGCCGTAGGTTGCTCGGTTTTTGAGTGTTGTTAAACCATCTACCTTCTAAAAAAAAAAAAAAAAAACACGCTCCTGGTTCCGACTGTACGATAAGATTCATGTCTAGATTCACGATGAATGCGGGCCGAGGGCATCCGGGCACTGTGGTTGGCAGATCTCGTCATGTTTGTTGACATGGACCAAATCGTGTGGGGTATTTGTGGCTGCTTATTAGCCCTAGTCTTTGCAGATTGCCGGTCGTATTCGATCTAAGGTTGTATTCACATGTGAAAATTTGTTGGCATGCACGAATGGAGCAGAAATTATTCCCAGGGATCATTTGGTTTACAGGTGTTTTCTATTTTCAAGTTTTTTTTTCTCAGGAGGACCATCTTGATTCCAAGTAAGCCTCTGGAAGTCGCCCTCCGTTTTCATGGGTGGGCCTTTGATAAATCATTGTCAAGGCATCTGTTATCTTGTTGGTTCTGTGTTTCCAACTTTACATGCTAGTCCTGTTTCCCTGTAACTGGAAATAGAACAAGGAAAGACGCCGCGTGCCCTATCTCTCATCCATCTGCAGGGAGAAAGCTACTTAAAATCCCCACATTCGCTATCTCTCCCCCGTGTTCAACGTCCTCCCACAGTTGGCTCTCTCCTTGGACTGAGAGAGAACAGGCCCATGTCAAACACGCTCCTTCGCTTCTTTTGCAATTTTGCGTGATTTTTGTCGACGATTTTGCATTCGCTGACCACTTGGAAGGAGATGTCGCTGGCCAGGAAGACGGACCTTGGCCGAGCGGGGTTCTGGGCTCTGGGACGATTGGTTGAGCGCTGCATATCCTGATACTTCTATTGTCCGGAAAATGTTAACAGAGTTGGCCAGATTCTGACGTCATTCAACGCGTAATGACCTTTTGTTCGTTTATCTCTGTACCCAAAGTGAGGGCAGTTGGATCAGAAAGAAGCCATGGCAGCAGTTTCAATATTGTAAATTCAAGTTTTGGAGTAAGATAAATGGGATTTGAAAAAGAGGTGAGAAACAAGAAGGGAGGGCGCCTCTTAAATGCCCATTCATCCCGCTAGGATCACCTAGCCAAAAGGATTGGAGCGTGACTCTTACGTCCCTCTTTCAGCTTCCTTGGCAGTTATGTGTTCAAGCACTCTGGTTCGCCCATCAACGTGCATGATGGCGGGCGGTCTGGACGTTGAGTCGCCGAGAACACTCACGTGTGCCCCCTGTGAGGCGTCGATCATGTTATGCTGGTGCCTCCAACCAAAAGCGTCAGCCTCCTATGTCATACGCACGAGGAGGTGCGTTTCTATTTACTTCCATGTCTTTCGATGCATATAAGTCCTAAAAATAGCTGGCGATGGCATCATTGTGTGTTGACCTCAGCAAGGAAGCTCGTCTGCCTTGAATGGAGTGAGCGTGCTTCTTGATTGTGAATTTCGTACTCGGGAAATATCAGATGCACCAAAAACAATAAACGGGGCAATAATGTGGTCCGTTAAGCCCTCGGGACACGAATTTCAACTAATTCACTTATTGCTCTTGCATATCATCGTCATCAAGCCTGCAGCGTTGTTGGCCCAACTGCCATCCGCTCAGCTGGTTTGAGACCCCGCCTTTTACTTCTCTCAAAATGACGATTACTGTACGGCAATTGCGTGGTTCGCGTTACTACTGCCCACCTGTACAGTTTTAATTGGAGTGACAGAACGAATTAAGACGAGAAGTGGGTCTGCGAAGTCCATTAACAATATTGATGTTTGGCTGGTTTATTTTGTCAACTCTTTGCATTATGCATTAGTTGACATAAATATGCAATCAGCGCAGTTAGGTGGATTGGCATCACCAACCAGAGGGGTGGGGAGTTAGAGAAGCCAGCGCCCTCATTTTACTTGGCCCACCGCCTAATAACATACAGTAGTTTGTCCATTAACTGGCCTCGCGTACTGACTCACCATGTATGCAGTCTTAGCTTCAGGCCGTGTTGTCAGGATATAATTCGATGAAAACTGGGTTTTCCATCTGACTATTGCTTTTAGGCCTCTATGTGAACATTCTAAAATTATTGGGTCCTTGCTCAATTAGGAGTACCAGCATCTTGGCAGAGATGCTAGCGAATTATCCATTTTTTGGCAGCTCAGCTACACCGTCTGATCGTCAATCGGTGGGTCTGGTATTGGCCAGTGTTATGTAAAATAAATTACTTGCATGCAGACAGAACAGTGGGCTGCGACGCTTTGAAGAGACCTGTCTTACAATCTCATCCCGAATGTTGGGTGACGCGTTGCATAGCATAAGACGTGCACAAATCTTCCCCACAAGCTTCAATTGAGCTCGGAGCCGTCCGCTCCACGTCGGAGAAAACCTATCGCTCTCCGGAAGATGGGATCAATCATGGTGATAAGCTGAGATAAGATCAACCAATCCCCCGCCCATATGACGAGTCTCGCTCACATTCCTGGCTGCGGTGGTTGGGGTCGGTGGAGGCGATATCTCACTGATAAGAAACAGATCTTTGCCACTACGTCATTTTGTGCGATGTGATTGGTCCTCGGCTAGATCGCCAAGATAGCGGTTCTCGGCGGCTTCCGCTGGGACGCCCGTGACCTGGGATCGTCACTGATATAAAAGGATGCTAACGCTCTTAGTGGGAGCTTGGTTCTTTTCCTTGTCTTCAATCCAAACTTTGTCAGCAGAAGCAGCTCTCAAGCCAAACATTTGCTCTGAAAAACACTCACAAACCCACCCAATGGCTTCTAAAATCACGATCCAGCCTCTCCCTTCGTCCGAAGGATCCAACATTGACTTTGGAGCTGTCATCTCCAATGTAGATGTGGAAAATGTCACTGGTAAGATTCGATGCGCCTCGTGTAATGTAATTGACGTGCTATGATTGTTGGGAGAATACCCGTGAAATCGGTAACCTCCTCTGGTAAGACAAACCTGACTCAGCTTTTTTCTCACACAACAGAGGCTAATTGGCGTCTAGATGCCGACTTTGACGTGATCCGTGACGCTCTGTTCACCCACCAGGTTCTCGTTTTCAAGAACCAGGGCCACCTATCCCCCAAGGCCCAGTACGAGATCACCCAACGATTCGATCCCGAAGCTGCCGGCTCGTATGGCCATGGCAAGACCATTGACGCCAAGCGCTCTGTTCTCCACCCAGACCTGAAGACTATTCCTCACCAGCCCCAGGTCCAGGTCATCGGAAACGGCTTCGTCAAGGAATATGAGGGTCTCGAGAACATTCAGCTTCGCCACCCTCATCACCGCACCTTCCACAAGACCACCATTCCCGACGAGAAAGACCTGGATTTTACCCGCTTTTACCGTTGGCACATTGATGCTGCTCTGTATGGGCTCGCTCCCCCAGTCGTGACTACTCTTCTTGCCGTCCAAGTCCCCGGTGGCCGAAAGCAGACACTGGTGTACGATGATGGCACTGGTGAGGAGCTCACTGTTCCTCTGGGCACCACCGCCTTCGTGTCTGGTTATGCCATGTATGATCGGCTATCCCCAGAGGATCAAGAGTTTGCTCGAACCGCTCGAGTCGAGTATGCGCCACACCCATACATTTGGATGAGCGGCGCCAAGTCTCGATCGGATGGTCTTGGGTTGGTTTCTGAGGGCAAGGAAATTTCTATGGATGACCTGCCACCCATTGAAGAGGAGAAGATTCAGATCTTGCCTCTCTGCTGGCGCAACCCTGTCACAGACCGCCTTGCGCTCCAGATTCATCCTTCGGCTGTTCGAAAGCTGCACCTGGCCGATGGCACTGTGATTGATGACCTTGAAAAGGTTCGAGGGATTGTTCACAACCTGCAGCGTCCAGCGATTTCACCCCAGAGAGTGTACCCACATGACTGGGAGGAGGGTGACCTTGTCCTCTTCCACAACCGCGGCTTGATTCACTCCGTCGTCGGTGCATTTGCTGAGGACGAGGTCCGCCTCTTCCGACAGTGCAACATCGCTGGTAGCAAGCTGCCTGAGGGACCGGCCCCCGTTGTCGCTGGGGCATAAGACATGGTGTAAAACTCGAAACCAGGGACGGCGCAGGGTTCATGAATTGGTTTTTCTGATGAAACTAGAATGACTTTTCTCTAATGTAAACTGAATACAATTTTTTTCTGATAACTTTGATGCGCCCTGTCCGATACGTAAACCAAAATCCTTTACCCATACGCTTCTAAAAAATATTTCCATTCTATACCTGATAACAAAACAAATGGCTTGGCTAAATTTAATCTAAACTTCTGTGGAAATCTCGCAGTCTAATCCGTTCGAGTCTATGAATGCATAATGTCGTCTAGTAGTCAATGGGGCATCGAGGGTGGTTATAGTTCCAATCAAAGGCACTCAGGATCCCATAAAAATGGAGAATGCTGCCGAGAACTACGAAGCCGTGAAACAGCTGGTGAGATGCGCCCCAAAGGTCGAATTTCTTGGGTGCCCAGGATTCTGGGAGATGGGTCTATTTCGGTAAGTGTCTGCAATCACATGTGATTTCTGAGGGAGGGGGCTTACCGCATAAAAGAAGACCCCAGCAATTATCGCAACGCCTTCGAGATAGTAGTACCGCAGGCCACTCTGCTTATCAAGTTGATGGTAAGGGAAGAGAATTACCGCATGGAGGATGGGGGCAAACGCGGAAAAGCCCGTAATGACAAAGGCTGCCAGTCGCAGCATCCGCCACGCCTTGGTCTGGGACTGAGAGCCCACGACGACGACGCCGGTGACTATACCAAGAACCACAATCTAACGCGCCCATGTCAGAAAATGACCCAAATGAGTAATGCTCAACATACCATTGTCCAGTATCGGATCTGCAAATCGGGCTCACAGGAAAAGGTCACATAGATGCCAGAAATGAATGAGCCAAGAATCTGAAAGACAATGGCAACATAGTCTAACCGGACCCAAAGGTTTGCATAGGCCTCTGAGTGACACAGCATTGTATGGTAGGTACTGGAGATGCCAAAGCACAGAACCGACGTCGAGAGGTAGATGTGGAACACCAATTGATCTGTCCACGAGGCTTCGGGGTAGCGAGTAGCAAAGAGCAGGTGGATGAGGCCGTTGGCTACCGCAGCGATAACGGCGGGCACCAAGTGGGAATAGATGTTGACCGTCTCATTGTGGAAATACCCCAGGCTCTGAAAGCAGAGCATGGCGGATCCGGTGATTGGACGGTACCCGGTACGGACAAAGGAGTTGTGGGTGTACCACGGAGGCACCTCACCGGCCTGGAAGAGCCGCCGCTTCGTCTCGGTGGCTATCACAATGGCGGCCGTTTCGACTACATCTCCCTTCTGAGTCTTGCCATCGCGTGGCGGGAAGCGCTGGTGAACCCCCATCTTGCTGTTGAGCGCTCCTGCAGAGAATCCAGAGAGAGATGTTTGTTATGGATACGCGCAAGGGGGTCAGGGGCAGATTTAGATGTGCGATCTTGATGTCAACGTGACCGGGGGCGCCAAAGAGGTCTAGTTCCAGATCTGAAATTGGGGCACTCCGTGCACCGTCTCATAACGGAGCCATTACTCTGGGGGCTCGAATACAAAAGGAGGAATTGAGAAAAAAATACGCCGGCCTGCCCGGGAGCTCGCTGTTGACCTAGTCTTATACCATCTCCACACGGGCCAATCATGAGGCCGAATCAATACCACCAGGTTGAATCCGTCTTTTTATTGGCAGAGGTGAGCGAGAGTAGCATTTGAGTTCTTCACACAGGCCAACGTTTAGCCCAGACGCATGGATTAGGCTTTGATTACTTCATCTTGTGTCTTTTGGACCATTCTCGGCCGTGCTGACATCGGTTGGGTTGTGAGCCGTGGTGGTGCTGATCTCCGCGCGACGTCATCATTCGTCAGTAGCCGCGACGACCAAGAAGGCTTCCAATGAGAACGCGTTTAAGAATGAGAAAAATTGTTTAATAAATTACAGGCGCATTTCATACAGTATCGGCCATTGAGTATGTTCTTGTACCACCGTCATGCGTACGTCAAAGGATCGGACCCAACATTGCAACTATCATCTGCCAGATTCTATTATCAGAATCCAAATATTGGTTAATTCAATTCGTTTTAGTTTATATCCCCGTATTACCAAACGCCACCTTGTTATCTGTACCTGTTCAAGATCAGTCACCGTCAAGAAACTTGGTGATGTTGGGCACGTGCATATTCATCTCTTACTTAGATGTATGTAGGAAACTATCTTCGACACTGGTCGGCCAATACCCAAAATTATCCATATTTCAACTTTTTGATGGTGGAAGAAGAAGAAGTAGTAGTAGCAGAATAATGGGGAAGATCTGGTGAGTCCTCGTCGATAGTGTTGCCCCCACTCTATCCGGGGTGTGTCATGGCGTCGGAACAACACATAAGACTGACTGCAATAGGAACAATTTATAGCATCGTTCATTTTTACTATTAATATGAAAACTCGTCTCACGGATAAAATCTGGAGTTCCTAGAAAGAAATCACTGAGTGCATGTCCCACACAGCTTTCCACACCGCTATTTTGTCATGTTGTGCTTTTCTACGAGAGGTAGTACACTATTACATTCTGGAGCCCCGCGAAAACTATTCCAGAAACTCGGCCCGGTACCTTTCTTACATATGGTCTCCGCTTCTGTCTATTGCCTTTTGACGACCAGTCCACGTCGTGCGTTAGACTGGGGCACGGCTTTGCTGTGAGATAGACAAACAATCTCTAATGAGGTAAAGAATTCTTAATACCCGAAAAATTCCCGATTACGACCTTGTGACTCTCGTCAACAACGTCAATTAACTTGCAGGTCGCAATCGCTGAAAACGGTGTGGGGCCCCGAGCGATCGGTCGGGTTGAGCCTATCTCCATATCACTCTGTGGGGAACAAAGGGCCCGGCATTTTAGATTAGACTTAAATCAGGGCTGCCAATATCAGCCTATGACGCCCTTGATACACATGTAATTGTCTCATGGGGTCGGATCAGAAACAAAAGCCTGCCACGGTGATGGGGACGGCGCTACCACCCCTGAAATCCCCACGAATCACCTCGCGAGGGGTCACCGGCACTCGGTCTTGGCGATGATGAAACCGGGGCAATGCCCAAAAGCGCCCCAATCGAAGCAGCATCGCATATAAACCATCGAGCCAAGGACATGTCATAATCGCTCATCTTCTCCACCTGATCAACTCAGAATCTCTGGCGCTCCGAAATTATGGGCGTCCTTGGCCCCATTCCGGAGCATCAAGCCCCGAGTTGCCAACTATCACCTGGGTATCCAGTGTCTGAAATGCGGGTTGGCCCGGTTTATAAGAAGCCTATCCTGCCGCGGATCCAAGGGTGTAACGTGTTTCGGTCGCATCGACAGCAAGGATGGCTCTCTTCAAACTTTTGAACGCCGCCCTGGCACTTGGGTCCCTCTTCGGCTCTGCAGCCGCCTTTACAAACCCCATTCGTAGTCCCGGTGGTAGCGACCCTCAGGTCACATATACCGGTGGCTGGTACTACCTGATCTCGACAGAATGGGACAACCTCCAGCTGGCCCGCGCCCAAACTATTGAGGGTCTTAAGACGGCCGAATCCAAGGTCATCTACACAGACACTAACCCATCGCGTTGCTGCAATGTCTGGGCTCCTGAGATGCATTACTTTGACGGAAACTGGTACCTCTATTACACGGCAGGAGAGACTGGCTCGACCAACTTGGGCAACCAGCGTCCTTATGTGTTGAAGGGTGAGTTTGCAATTTATTTCTTTGCGGCACTTCAAATATATTTCAACCCGCTCACAGTTCATTATTATAGGCGGTGCTACTCCTTGGGATGAGTGGTCGTTTGCTGGCAAGATGGCCGATGACTGGGGCATTGATGGCTCAATCCTAAGATTCAACGGCTGGGGTAACTACTTCGTTTACTCGTGCATGACCGGCGTTTCCTACCAATCTACCTGTGTTCGCAAGCTAGGTGATGATTACATCTCGGCTGGCGCCCTTAGCATCATTTCCCAACCCGACCAAGAGTGGGAAAAGAGCGGCACTCCTGTGCAAGAGGGCCAAGTTGCGCTCTACTTTGGTGGAAAGACTTACATTGCCTACTCGGCAAACTACTGCTGGACACCCGACTACTGTATCGCTCTTCTCGAATGGGACGGATCGACTGACCCCGCCCTTGCATCGGCCTGGAAGAAGTCAGATGGATGCTTGATGTCAAGTGCTAATGGAAACTATGGCACTGGACACAACAGCTTCTTCACCAGTCCCGATGGAAGTGAGACGTGGATGACATTCCATGCCACATCCAACTCAGCCGGAGCATGCGATGATTCTCGATATGCCATGGTTCAGCCCATCACGGCTAACGCTGACGGGTCTCCCAACCTTGGTGTCGCTCAGGGATCGTCATTTGAATGGCCTGAGCCAAGCAGTTAAGAGTTGTTTGTCAATATATTAGGGCTACCCTTAAAGTTGGCTATAAGTTAGAAATTCTCACAAAGAGTTCAAAAACAATGCTACACGTGAAACGCAACATCGACCTAAAGTTGGGCCCTATTGGCCCATGAAATGATTGTTCACTGTTCCCCCCACAAACACCCTGATCTAAGGCTTTTCCGTAAAATACCGACCAACTTCAGTCATTTCACAAGCCTACCATGCCGTTAAGCCAATGATAAAAACGGTGGATCGTTTAAAAAGAAAGCAACCTGGTACACTTTAAGTTGTTTGATTAGAGTGGCGATCTGCCTTATTATGCTATACGTCAACATCCTGGTCCCCAGTCAACACCTTCGCCAAGTCTAATAAGATTCCTTTCTAATAGTCGCCATTTGGTTCCAGAACACCACCCCAAGTAGAAATACTATTCGCAGCCAGCTGCAAGAACTTCTGAGATTGCTTCCCTAAAGAGCATCTCACCATACAACTCGTGGAATGTAAACATAAAGGCTGGTCGAAGTGGCTTGTTGACTTTTGGATTGCACGAGGTGCTGTGGTAGTGAATCTGGACTTTTGTTGGCTGGTCGCTATCTGGAGGCGCGTTGGTTCTCACGACGGAGAATCTATGAGCTCCCGCGAACCCCACTTGATCGCTGCCAAATCCAAAATCCACGTAACTCTCAGTGCAGCCTTTCTCAGTCGTGTTCTCTTTTGACCTCAATTGCACATCGAGAACCTGAAATACACCATACAGTACCGAATGGAGCGGAGGCAGCTTCTCTTCTGATAGCTCCTTTGTACTCCATAGTCGGAATATTGATGCGGGGGCCTGGAGTTCTGTTTCAAAGTTCAGTAAGAGTCGGGATATACATGCAACTGGGGGCAACTTACTGCTAAATCCAACTAGGTTCATGCCCAGTGTCTGCAACACAACCCTCTCCGGTCCAATGACTAGCCCGCCAAAGAAACCTTTGGTAAATCTGGCCAGCAAGACTTCATCAGAGAGGTCTTGGTGCTCAGGTGGAATGTCGAGTGAGATGAATCGAGAATCCCCCAATGCTTGGTGGTTCTTCACATTCACGATTTCGCGTAATGTGGCTGATTGTCGAAACGATTCCGGGATTTTGTCGAATCTTTGAATCCGTTTTGGGTCCGTTGCTTTTATGCGCCTGTGCACCATGAACCCATACGTGCCGCCAGCGACCAGCGCTACGAGCATGGATGACGCTATAATCTTTCCTGACAAACTTCGAGACGCCATTGCACCAGACATTTAATTTTTTGGAGTAAATACAAACAAAGGAAGTGATTACCAAGAAGAATGCGCTCCTTTTATTTAATTTCGCTCGCTTCAGTTAAGGCTGATGCTCTAAAACACGCCCAGTGACTCAAAGCCCAGGCATCCGATTTTACCCGCCTGCAGTGGATCATAGGATCGCGTGTGGAGGCCACCAAGCCAGGGAAGGGTTCAGCTGACCTCAATAGCGCCAACGCCCCTAGAATTGACTACTTTGCAAAGTCTGAACTGGATGTGAAGGTACGAAAAACCACAGTGAAACTGTCCGCTGTATATGAAGATGACTATATTAGCTGTTGCCAGAATGGATTCTTAAATCTATGGAATGAGAACGGTGCAAAAGAAACCGAGGTCGGTGGATATCGAGAACTGCGACTAGTGACACAGAAAACCAAGCAATTCCGCACGCCAAGGCCTCACATGGAAGCATGCCGCAGTTTTTTCCCTCCAACATATCCCTCTGCTGTGTCGACAAACAGCTTTCTTCCCTTGACATATGCTACCAGGAAACTAAACAGCTTCCAGTTTCCAATCTGGCCCGTGGCCATCTTTTTTCCAAGCGAAAGGAAGATCATTGTCTTATCCATTGGCTGGTAGGGCTTTGTCGCCGGCGATTCTGTAAGGGCAGCATGTAGTGCAGATGCCAAGTAGATGATTTGGTTGTCGGTTACCGTGAGCTGCTTCGGCTCAATGTTTCCTATATCGCCAATGCCCCAAATATTTTGGGTTCCGGCAGCACGCATCTGCTCGTCTAATTTGACGTTACCCTCGTCGTCGAGCAACGTGCTTGGAACAAACGCTGTGTTGGTTTGAAGGCCGTGGAGTGGGAGGTAAAGATCAGCCGTCATAGTGGAACCGTTGGACAGCACCACTTCCGTTTGCTTTCCTTCAGACGCTTCTTTCGTTTCCGTCACGCGAACCTGAGTGACCAACTTCACGCCAAGGCTCTTCAAGTCTTTTTCAACACTTGCGCGAACAGATGGCAGAGTACCGTCAAGTGGTTTTTCTCCGCTAACCAACAGGGTTATTTCCTTTGCACTCCCGTATTTTGCCGCCAATTCACCAGCGACTTCAACACCTGTAGCTCCAGCACCAGCGATTATGATGGATTTAGCTTGTCCAACCCGGCTCTTCAAGTCGTGCCATGCACCAATCGTGGCCTCATGGCTTCCGATTGGCTTGAAGGGTAGGTTGCTGGCAAGACGAGATCCCGTGGCAATGATCAAGTGATCATAAGGCACGCTGCGCTCAGATCCATCATTGAGTTCAATGGTAACAACATTGGCGCTCTGATCAACCCCCTGCGCTTTTCCAAGGACAAACTCGAAATTCTCTGCAGGATATTGGTCAAACGCAGGCTTAATTGGGAGGAAAAGCTGGTCGTCTGGTATCTCGTCCGGAATCACACCTCGAGTAGCGGCAACATTCCAAAAGAAGTGGCTGTTTGGTGAGACTAGTATGACTTTGAGTCCTGAGACCTTGGGAACCGTGTACTTTAGCAGTTTGTGTGCAAGGGGCAGACCGGCCCAGCCTGCTCCTAGAATGACTGCCGTTTTCGCCATTTTGTACAGTAAAATTCAAATGAGTCGCTAGGGTATCAATGAATGAAGAGATTGAGAGGTAAGAAAAGCAACGAATGGCCTGCTGCATTTTTGAGGCGAGACATTCTCCTATTTGAATGCGCCAAACGATGGACTAGACTGTGGCTTGCTGGTGTTTTGGTCGAGACCGACAATATCACAAGGTACAAGAGGACGACTCGGTCTCGCCTAAATTGTGGTGGAATCCTGATTCAGGCCAGGTACTACTGTTAGTTCAAGTTTAGCATCGGGTGGATCTGATTCGGCCGACTAGCAGCAGGGATCAGGACCGAGCTCCGTGACCGAGAGCGACCTCCGATCCGTCTCCTCTCACGGCGGCCTGAAGACCTTGACACTGGGAGTTGACCCCGAAAGACTACTCACTGAACTCTGCCGAAGCAATCTACAGCCCTGTCACGTCTTTCCGCGAGTAGCATACGCGGTTTTATACTGTCTCTCGTATCACTCTGCACAGCACAAGCACTGACGCCATCGGCATTCGTAAGCACCGACACGCCGACGCCCTCAGCCATGTCCATGTCGGTGTCATCGCAGAACCAGCCTTCCACGAATGGCACCTCTAAGGACGGACTCAAGACATGGAGTTGTATTATATGCAGGCGTCGAAAGGTCAAATGCGACCGGCGGGATCCCTGCTCCAACTGCACCCGAGCCAATATCGATTGCCACTATCCCGTTACTGGACGCCTTCCCCGGCGTCGACAAAACCCCGCCGTTGTCAAGACCCAAGCACAGAAGCAAACAGAGCTTCTGAGTCGACTGCGACGGCTTGAAACTGTTGTCACAGAGTTGGCTGGCCAAGTTGAGGATGGCTCCAGATACCCACAAACCGGGCCCGCCACTGCTCATTCTGTCAGCGGAAGCACCCCAGGTTCTGATGCCGCTCACTCAGACTCCAGATCCACAGATCATTCAGTGAGAAGTTCTGGGAGTGAAGTGCCAAGTCATGGTCCACCGCTGGGAAGCGAGTTTGATGAAGAGTTTGGCCGTCTAGTTATTGACAAGGACGGGGGGCTTCACATTGGAAATCAATTCTGGGCTGTGTTTTGCAATGAAGTATGTTTCACCACTCTTGGGGTTTGACTCATCGCTTACAATGATAGGTGGATCATATTTTTGAGGCAATGCATGATATGACTGAAGATAATCAACAGCCTGAATCAAACACGCCAAAAGTATCGTTTAGCAACCAAGTGTTTGTTTTCGGCAATAACCCCAACCCGACAAATCTCGACGCTCTATATCCACTGCCATCGCAGATGCTCTTCATTTGGCAAACATTTGTCGACAATGTAGATCCATTCTTAAAAATCCTCCACGTACCAAGCACGGAAAAGGTCATTCGCGATCTAAAGGGAAATTTTAGTTCACTCGGACTCAACATGAGGCCATTGTTGTTCTCCATATCCCTGGCTGCCATACACTCGATGGACGATCAGTCAGTGGTCATGAACTTCAATGCCCCCAAGGCTCATCTGCTTGCTCAATATCGATTCGGAGCCGAGCAAGCCCTTGGACAAGCCAATTTCATTACTACGACGGACATCGTGGTCGTGCAAGCACTCGTCATCTATCTCACTATTCTTTTTTCACTCGGGGCGAACGAGCAGGCATGGCCGCTTGTAGGGCTCCTACTAAGGATTGGAAAGACACTCAAGCTTCATCGCAGGGAAAGTGAGCACGGTCACAGTCAACTTGAGATTGAATTGCGTCGTCGTCTTTGGTGGCATATTTGCTTTGTGGACACAATATCCCAAAAGCCCGGTACCAAGGACCTCTCGCTCTCCGAAGCGTCCTTCGACATTGATGTCCCATCCGGGATAGATGATTCCGATATTGATACTACATCGCCTGAGCCTGCAACACCAGATAAAGTGGCGATCAGCATGGTTCCCTCCTTGATTCGGATCGAGCTGTGGCGACTGGTCCAAACCCTACAGGCACACGTCGCCAACTCCCAGGAAAAGAAGCTACAAATTTGCTATGCAGCGAAATCCAAGGTTTTCACACAATACCTCGGCCAGCTGAGTCCAGACGGCCCTCTTGAAAATTACGTTCGCACAATGGCCACTCTATTCTTCGCAAAGACCGAGCTGGTTCTTCACAGGTCCTCTTCCCATCCAAGCCCCCAGGAAGCTGTTCAGGCCGCCCTAAAAGCCTCCATTATAATCATCAATGCGGCGTATGCACTCACCACAGAACCTGCCTGGGCCAATTGGCGCTGGCAACTCTCCGGGCACATTCCGTGGCACGCCGTCGGTATTTTCCTTCGCCAGGCCTTGCAGCAACCATGGGGACCTGAATCGGAACAATTGTGGTCTTCGATCAGACGGCTCATCAGTTCGGCTCCAGCAGAAGCAAAGCAAGATAGACTTTGGGAGCCATTAGTTATGTTAATGAAACGTACTGAGAGCCATCGAGCAGCACAGATGGCTGGCTGGGGAACAGAAGTATCCGGAGAACACTTACCTACAAGCGACCCAGCTCCCGTTCAAAGCGCGATCAATGTTGGCCACGATACTTCAATCGCCATGCCCTATCCCATAAGCGAGCCACATCATACGGCGATTGGGTCGCAGTCGTATAATTCGGAGGCCATTGCTCCTCAAGATCCGACGCCAATAGCATCCGGGCCTCTCAGTGAGGCACCCACACATTTGCCACCATCCTCCTCAATTGGGCTAAATTCAGCGTCTGTCGACCCAACATGGTGGCCTCCTACGACGCAGTTAGAAGGGGCACAACAAGGCGAAGCAGGCGAACAGCCCGAATTAGCAATGTTGCCTGATGCGGACTTTTTAATGGTCCTAGATTCTTGGGACGAGGCCACAGCAGCTACATCCATGTGGGATATTCTATGATATCTTTCCAGGTGATCCACCATATGGCCGACTTTCGCACAACTCGGTTGTCATGCGGGGAATTGCACGTGTGATATCAAGATCGAAAGTCAGGATACTGCAAGAAGGAAACGCAAAGTGCGAGGGGTTTTGTTCATATAAATGGCGCTGGACAATGGTGAATTCAGCCCAAGTTATTAACCAACATCAACCTAGGAGACTACTTCAGTCCTGTGTAATAATAGTCTTTTTAAACCAAACAACTCCAACATGCCTGATATCATTAATACAATTTTACATCTGACAAATAAAAAAAGTCCATCATCGCACACCCTCCAGCGGCCCCAATCCATCCCTAAATATTTCATCAAACCATGGACGCCCATCCGCGCCTGCATGACACACCTCGTCCCACTCCATCTCCGGCAGGCCCTCCATGGCCACATCCGCCGTGAACTTTCTCGGCCTGCGCTTGGTGGTCTCTGACGGAAGTGCCCAGTATGATGCCTGCTTGTTGTCGGATGGTATTCGGGCCAGCACCGGCAGCCCAGCCTTCTTGTCGAGATACTTTCGGGCGAGTTCTCGGAGATGGGGGAAGAACCACGTGCGATTCCACATCCTAGCCACCCGGCCTTCGCGGCCCCTATTTTTCCACTCGTTATTGTGAATCATGACGGGCACCGCTTGACTGTGCAAGTCGGCATACAGCGGCATTTCTCCCCACGTGATGACCATTTCTTCTCCGAGCAGCGCCACCAGCGGGTTCGCCGTGACGTTTATATCCTCCGGGACTCCCTGGAGCCTCACGGGGTTCACACCGAGCTTTGTAGAAGCCCCTGCGATTTCGGTCGCGTGGTTCAGCTTGAACATGTTTCCGTCCTTTTGCCCAGCCACGACGGGCATGGAGATGAGCTGCTCATAGTCGAGCCCCAGGTGATGCTCGAATCCTTCGACGGCCATCTGCATCGCGGGATTGTCCGCTTTAAAGTCTTGTTCGTTTCGGAGCCAAGCACGCCACAACTCCTGCTCTCCAAAGACTAGCCCCAGAGCTCCCTGGTCCCATTTAAAATCTGGCTTCCACCCGTTGAGCCTGCTCATCTTGCTGTGGGCTCGTCGCAGATATCGCTGCACATCGACCGCGGGTCCCATGATGTGGCCGGTGTTGAGGTACCTCGGCCTAGTGAACTTGTACACGTCGGGGTTCTTAGTCTCTAAAATGTTGGTGTCGGTTTTCGGCCCGTATAAATCACCGGGGGCGGAACTGTCAGGAAGTGCTTTGCAGTGTATGTCCAGTGCTGTCGAGACATCGGGCCAGCATCTCTTCTGGGCCGCCGCAAGAATAGTCTGTTGCATCTCCGCAGTTCCAGAGCGGCCCAATTGCGCTGCGATCCTTTGGGTGGCCAGTCTGTTGGATTCGTGATATCGCCTGATGAGTAGCTCTGGAGGAAGCTGCCACCAGGAATCAGCAGGGTCAACCAGCACAACCAGATCGTCCGGCTTTAGTCTGTCATCTTTGTGGGCACCTGTCTGCAGCATGGTGTCTAGGTACTCGAGAGTTGCCTCCATCTTGGCAATCTGGATTCTTCCTTGCTCAGTCTTTATTTGCTTTTCGGCTACAGCGTTCCAGTTTACAACCACAGGACTCGGGTATCCGTTGGCCATTCCGCTCAAGATGGTCTTGCAGATATTAGGGGTGGGCCCCTCTACTGTGAGAACGATGACCAATCTGTGTTTTCCTGCTGGAGGTGTGTAAACTAAGGGTGGTGGTGGCTCAGGGATTGGTGGTGCGTTCTCGTCTGTCGGAGGTGCAACAGCCGCTCCGGCCTGGAGAACCTCCTGTGGCTGGTCAGGTGCTCCCACCGGTTCTGCAGGCGGAATTGGCGGTCCAGGAATAGGTGGTGGAGGCGGCACATACGGCTCGGAAGCAGGTCTTGCAGGTTGTCCGGCAGCAGGCTGTTCCACTGGAGCATATGTTCCGGGAATGGGCGGGGCAGGTGGTATATACGGTTCAGCACCCGGTTGCTCAGGTGGTGCGTATGTTTCAGGAATCGGCGGTGCAGGTGGCATGTATGTATCGGTTTGTGCGTTAGATGTCCCAGGAGAGCCGTCTTGTTCAGGGTTGGCTTGACCATCTTGCGCAGGCTGTTCAGGGGGGATCTGCTGGCCAGCGATAATTGGTACAACAGTCCTTCCGCCTCGAAGCTGGAAAGGAGTCACTTTTCCTGGAGCCGGTACCCCATGAATATTTGGTCTCTCGGCCGGAAGCGGTAGTCCTTGGCTAGTGTCAACGTCGGGTGCCTCGTGTTGCTCAGGTTTAGTTGATTTGAACGGCATGTCGGGCATGATATTGTATGACTCCTTGCTAATGGGCGGGCCAGGCCTCTGTCCTGGTTTCAACGGCCTTGGAGACATCGGTGGTGGCAGAAGTCCCTCATCGTCTTGGTTATTTCGCTCCAGCTCTCCTTTCGCGAGAGCATGTAGCTGGTTATGGTCGACAGTCGGGGCCACATAGACTCCGGGCAAATTCGGTACGCCGGGCGGGAGACGCTTTTCTGGTTCTGTTGCTTCGGCCTGACTAACCTCTACTTCATCATGCGTGCCATCAGAGACGTTTCTTCGTTGCTGTATCATGTCAGAATTCGTCTTCTCCTCTCCTGAAATAATTGCCTACCAGGATGAAAGACACTGTCAAGCATGTTGAACTCATCACGAGAAGTACAACCATCAAACCCAAGAGCCTTGCCGGGCGTCTTCGAATACACCTCAGCTTAAACGATGAACATTGGGAATTCTTCTCCCCAAGCATGCTGGCTTTTTCGTACTCGAGGCTGCTGCGCCATCGTGGCGTTTCTCGAAAAGTCCCCATCGATACCGTCGTCGTCGGCGCCTGGCGAGGCGCAGGGGAGCATTGGAGTACAGGACGCCGGAAGGAATCACAGGCGAGTAGTGGGTGTACGGGGATATTAAAATTAACATCAGGGTTAAAGCGAGAGACATTATGACTGCAGGGGCATTCCAAGGGTGATCAGGGATAGCTGAGTCGTCCTACTTATGGTTGCACACCCCATCCCTTGAAACGCCGATCCGCAACTGCAAACAAAAGATGGCATATTATGCTCAATCCATTTTCTCTATATCATATTTAACACTTGCCCATTACGTCTATATAAATCACAGGCGTTGTAGGGAGAGCTTGGGAAGGTGGGTGTAGGACGTCATCGATGAAGAGATTCAAACTGCTTCTACAGTCTCGCAATTTTGGTTCAAATAGGGATGCAAAGGGCGAGACATTGATCTATCTGACCTTGCCTAAGGAAAGGGGTCACAACAAAAATGTAGACGCAGCATAAACCTGTTTAATACTAGAAACTGATGGAAATGCAGAGTCTCCCAAGCCACGTTTCTCTTTATATAATTTGCTTGGAGGAAGCTTTTCTCGAATTTTAAGTATATCAAAACCTAACGTGTCTCGTAAATTCCCATAATGCAGATGCAAAGTGGCCATAGCTCTTGATGATACTCTCGGATGTCTTATAATGTGCGAAATCTTGTCCAGGGACAGCCCATCACCCCTGGCCCACCGCCTGTCCATCTGAGACCCATCTGTACCTATCAAGGTCAAAATTGAAAGGAATTCACATAATTCCACACTTCTCACGAAAATCACAAGTTCTTTTGGCCCGCCCTCTTTATTTTTCTTTCCCCGCTATGGGTAACCGGGGAACGGTTGTCACTAAATAGAGAACAGAAAAGGTCCATACACACTGCACCAACGATACGAAAAGCTTACCTTGTAGATGTCTAGAGATGACTAATATGACCTTCCGAAAGCTGTGTTTATCTGCAGACATCAGGCAACACGAATCCAATCCGATTTGCATCATAAATATCTCGTTCTTTGAATAGAATCACTTTCTACGGTAGAGAAGAAAATATTCACAATCTGGAGAGTACCACGGTTGCGACTAAAATCGATGACTATGTGTACTATAGGCGCTACTGTACATCTATTGTTACCTTTTGGTTTTCTGATTCCAGATTACCACCATACAAAGTGACTGAAACTACAGCTTTACCTGTCGCGCGGGCAAGAAAACTGAACTTGGCCGCATTTTCTTCCTGGGAGCTGTCGACAAAGAGGAGTATCTTGAAGTGAAGTTAGCGAATTCAGTGTGTACTAACAGCCTGGGATCATTATTACTGGGTCATCTTGGAATATTTGGATATTGAAACCTCGTAAATACTTCTTGGCTTTGGTTGTGGTCTCCAAGTCGAATTAGCGGTCGTGTGCAGAGACTGCAATGTTTAGAACTCCACTCACCTGGACTGTTACCACGGTCCTATCACCCACTTTCGTGTTTGGATTTGCTTGGATAGTACCCAAGATAAAACTGGGGACAACAAGAGGGGGGTTAAGAGCAATAATGAGCTCGTCCCGCACCTTGTTCTTGAGACTTTCGGTCGTGTCGGCCTTTCCAAGCCTTGCTTGGACCGTAGCTATATAATGGCGGCCTGGATCAGCGAACATGCGGATACTACCAGTCGTTTCGTCGCGAAATATGTCCAGAGGATCACCAGAAGTAAGAATCCACGACGCAAACATATTCCTCCGCCGGTCGTACTCCATTTGAACAGCCTTTGACGACCCATTCACGTATACGTTCACTGTGATTACCTCCTTGGGAAATGCAGATGGCTGAAATGTCCAGGTGGCTGTCATGTTGTAGTTTCCGGAAGGCACAGAGAGGTAAGGCTGATGCCAGGTGCCCTCGTCGCCCATGGCAACTGCAAGTTTGTCCAGGAGCGCTTCTGAGCTTGGGTCTGGTTCTCCCACCCTCTCAAAACATCTTGAGACGACGTTATTGCTCACTCCAATTCCATCGACGATATCCTTTACAGTGCCTGGCCAGTTCCCATGTTTGTACCACCTAGGGTCTGCGTCAATGACTGAATCCGGGTACTTGTCAAGGGCTACTGTTCCCAGTTGAGGCCCACAACAAGCATCGAGAACGTATTCTTTACCGCCCTTGTTAATGGAGAGAAACATATGGTTAGCAAAGGCCGATCGCGTGCTTGATTCTGCTTTACAAAGCATCGCTTTGTCGTATTTTGTGCCAACAGCATAGAAAGGATTGTTACACAAGCTGGTGGGGTTGTCTGCTTTCGGTGGATCCTCGACGCGGCCGATGAGATGAGTCGGCTTGATGTAGCCAAATGGTGACATATATTTCATACGAGTCAC
Source organism: Calonectria naviculata (assembly GCA_003031705.1). Classification (NCBI taxonomy): domain Eukaryota; kingdom Fungi; phylum Ascomycota; class Sordariomycetes; order Hypocreales; family Nectriaceae; genus Calonectria; species Calonectria naviculata. The sequence goes on along the minus strand of NAGG01000752.1, from coordinate 21,023 downwards.
TTGTGGTGAGTATTCCACCCCAAGGCTTACCAGAACCTGGCAAATACCGGCGAGGTCATAGCAGTTGACGGAATGTTTAGCTCCTGAGAGGGTGACACCGTACAGGTCCGAAAGGAAGAGGTCTAACCAACAACTGATACCCCTCCCAGACCTCAGAATCGCTGCCACCGGTTCGGGACCCCAACTAGTGTACTTGTTGACTCCGCTAAATGTTTCGTATTGTAGCTGGGGACTCGAGAACATAGCCCTGACTGCGAAGGTCGGCCAGTCAACGGCCGGCTGCCCTAGAGGCTGCTCGTCCTCGCGCATCCAGGCAGTGAGGTACCAGCTCAGACGTAACAGAGGGAGCGGCAACCCTTGCTTCTCAAAGTACGGTGGCAGTTTCTTCGGCAGTACATAAATCTCAACCGAAGTGATATGGGAATACTCTGGTTGGTCCTTTTTCACTCCCTTGAGCAACCATTTGAAGTCCCCATAGAGCGACCATGGTAGAGATTTCGGTTGCATGCCGACGGTAGGTTGGAGAAGGCGCAAATCAGTTATATTTGTAACGTCGGTGAATTCTTTCTTAAAGATCTCCACGTTTCCCCAGGTTGCGCTGAGAGTAAAGGGAGCAGTGAGGGTTGGCATCACGGCCAACCCTTCTGGGGATAGCCTGACTTGGAATGTCGTCTCTTGAGTAAGTGCTGCTGGATACACGGCATTTTGGCCCTTGTCGTTCAAGACATCGTGGTCCCATATCGATACCCCACCAAGCTCGAAGAAGGTCTTAGTTGGATTTTGGAAGGCGTCATAGAGCGGGTATGTCAACTCCGAGACGGTGATAGATTTAATAAAGGGGATTGGTAGTGGAGAAGCCATCGTGTTGAATTGAGAATTGGTGAATTCCAGGAGCACAATGGTTTGCGTCAACAAACCTTGGCCACAATAAATATTAGAAGGTTCCCCGAGCCATGGGCTAGGAATTAGGACCCAGAAGTAAATGATGACTAGTTTGTCCAAACAGGCTCCGTGTGGCTTCGGACCCCTGCTTTTCTCTATGTAAGTGACAATAATGCATGTGTTTATGCCATTGTAAGGATCTCTAAAGTGTGTGTCAGCAAATCAAGATTAGAAATGAAATGTGTGGGTTAGTTAATTTGCTCCGAAATTCTTGGCAAAAATGCCTAAACTGAATACATTCAATATATACGAGACATGCATCCAGCTCGAGCAATAACAGCTAAGTCAAATAAACATGGCTGGCTGAGCGGCTACAACTGGGCAGGCACAGGAGGAACTAGCCAATATGTGTGACTAGATGTTGGGGATATGCTGCGTCGAAGGGCCTAGATTGATAGCCAAGGCGGCCCGAGGTCTGTTCTCCGGCTGTGGCTGGCTAGTGGGTTTACTGGCTAGCCGGACCCTCATTTTGGCTGGCTGGCGATGGTCCAGTTGTCCGTGCCGCTCCATAATACGACCTTAGTAGCCGGTAAATATTCCTGCACAGTCTTGCCAAGACCAGCTAGTAGTCGATAGTACCAGCCACATAGCAGGGTGGCCGAAAGCCTAGGCTCCTATGTCATGTCGGCAGGCACATAATAGGCAAATAGCAGAAAAGACCGAATGCTACACTAATTATACTATAATTATTCTATCCGCATACCCAGGTCTGCCTTACCGAGACAACAGTGTATATAAATCAACTGATAGTAGTACTAATGCTGATTATCAGTCAGCATAACTAGAAATAAGTTCTTAATCTGCCTAGAGTAATGCCAAAGAGTACATTTAGGGTAGAAGAGCACACGTGTACACGTCCACATGCTATGTTGTGCCAGTCGGTACACGTAACGCCAGATGCAATCCACAGTTCGAATGAGCGCTTTGGTACTTCTTGGCCCAATATTCTGTATTCGTCTCATTAGGCCTCATACATGGCTTCGCTCCAAATCTGGGCAAGGCAACCGCCAGCCTGAGGGCATTACATGACCCGCATACCACGGCAGCCCAGTCACGTTCCTTGCGTACCGCTTTGGCCTCTTCTTAAGATCGAAACTTGCATGTACAGCCAGCCACTCGAGACTCAGCCCTCGCAAAATGCAGGCCTTGCCAAATTGGTCACTGGGGTTCTGAGAGTGAATGCAGCAAACAGTTTCTGGATACTCGTAAGTTCCTCATGGCTGGCTGAGCATGTTTTCCGGGTCTGGGCTCCGGATGCAAGGCGATTATTCCTCCCAAAGTTCTCTCAAGAGGTATAAAGAGAAACTTCGCGACGGCTTTTTTGGCAGTGATCTCTCCAGCAGCACAGAAAACCAAACCGCCAACGAAGCCAGTCACGAACCAATCTCCACGTCCTCTAAAATATCTTTCAAAATGGCCACCTGCTTTCTGAGAATCAAAGTTGACCATGACAAGGTCCATCAATTCAACGAACAGGGTTGGAAGCTCTGCTTTGCCTCTGGTGTAGATGCCAACGGAAAGATCAACTACAACGTGGTTGCCTCAACCCAAGGTAGATTGAAGTTCTGATAATTACACTAGACTTTGCTGACTAGTAATTACCAGCCATTGCCCAGAACTGCACTGTTCAGTGGTCTGACGTGTACGCCATCGCTGCCAGTCAAGACGCATTTAACAACGGAGGTAATTAGCCGCCCTTGTCAGACAGTCCCAGTGCACCTACTAACCCCTTCAAAGTCATCTTCAATGCGTCCACCGACCCTGCCGACATCCAGTTCGGACAAAGCTATACCCTTCCGTCGGATTGGACCAACGGAACCATCAACACGGACACCAACGCGCCCAAGGCAGGCTTCCGCTTTATCAACCAGGCCCCGGCGGCTGCTGCTGTCGTCTACAAGAAGGTCAACGGCAAAGTCGCCCCCATCTACTTTAGCGCCAAGGCGCCACTTCCTCGAGGCACCGAGGATCTTACCCCAGTCACCAAGGTCGCTGTTTGGTTTCAAGGAAACACTCAAACCGCAACCATGATCTCCTCTTTCAGTGGCGAGGCCAAGGTGGTCGACATGACTGGCAAGACGGAAGTGAACCTCCAGTACACCAACGATGGAAACTGGGTTCAGCTTTGAGAGAATAGTGCACATTCTCCACTAGACTCAGATAGATGATGGGCCGCGCGCTACGAAATCTTTATATTTCTAGCTTTTCTAAATAAAAGTAACAGAGCATTCTGTTTATCTAAGCCATGGGTAGCGGCCTGGTGACTAAATTGTGTTCCTGTCGTGATTGTTCTCTTAGGCAAGGCTCACAGCTCGGAGACGTCGGAATGCCTTCCCTGCAATCATTAGTTTAGTACCTGCCTCGTGAGAACTTCCATAAACTACTCGTAATACTCAATGCGTGTTTAAAATCCGTTGTTTCAGTCCTGGAAGCCTATGCGCTAACCATAAATTCTGCTATTAAGTTGTCTGCCACATTTGCATAAGTTCCATTTCGATGATTTTATTTAGAACTAGTGGGTGGGCGGAGAAGCCAACGTCTCTCGCTGACAAGTAGGCTACGAGTTCGTTTACGAAACAACACTGTGTTCTTCTGGCCCGGCGCTCCTCAACACAACGAAATGATGTCAAACCAGACGGTCTGAAAAGGACCATCATGATTTACTGTGCGCTTGCTGTCTCACAAGTTTCGCCAGCCTGTCTATTAAACCGAACAAAAATGGGATGAATCTTTATTTATAAGACTATTTAAACCTCTTGATGGTTACAACATTGAATTTACTGAAGCATTTGACCCAACCGAAGATCCCCGGGGGCGGCGACCGCTTTGAATTTGCCACTCGCCCTCACTGCTGTATCTGATAGTAATTTCAGATTTCCCCAAGTATGAAATAATTTTGGGGCGAATGGCGATATCATCTTTCAAGAAGGCGGTTCCAGCTCCCTGCTTCTTGAAGAACAAGCACACATTGCCCGTGGGTATAATGTCATATTTTCCCGGTGGCAATGGAGAGGTTCCCAGACCTGCGATATATATTGGCTGGAGGACGTGTTTTATCGGCTTCATGAGGATGGCGGATGCCGGTGCGTTGGACTGGAACTCAATTGCGCCTGGGACTGGGGTTTTGGAGGGATTGGTGCTTTCAATAGTCCAATCATGCTGTAGTGAGACAGACTCCCCAATGTTCACGCGCACCGCGTCTGTGTTCGGATTGACCTCATCTGTGCAGGATGAGAATGGGCGGTAGGCAAGGTGTTGTCAAAGCAACTCACCTCCATATTCGATGCTATCTTGGCAGGCTGCAATGGAATAAACATCCTCGAACGGGATGGGGTTTACTGTTGTCGGGACTGGGCGTAACGCAGGTTAGCATGGGTCTGTTCGCAGGGTTCAGACAGCTTTTACGAGCTGGCTGGACAAAACCTACGCGTCGCTAGCGAAATTACATTGAACTCTTGATGCGATCCGTCAAAGTTGGCGCCGAAAGAGCAGCACAGGTGGATTCCCTCCTCGCGAAACTTGCTCACCCACCTATTGTCAACTTCGACGGTTATCTTGTTAGATGAAGCGGCGGACTCCATGCTGTGTTGACGACAACAAAGAAGAGGCGGGCATGGGCGGGAGCATCAGCTGTGAGTAGGTGGCACGCGGTGGGTCTTAAGGCTCGGGAGACAAGCGAGCAAGCGGCAGCTAAGCCGGCCGGCAAGTGAGGTGCCTCCCCACACCAAACCTCAACAGGCCGCGTATACATCAATAGTGTAGCCACGCCAAGCCGCTTGCCTATACACGTGGCCTACGCCGACATTAAAAGGGACATGCAAGAGGGGCAATATGTGGCTGGCTGAGAAGAAGTGCGACAAACACTTGTTGGGCTAGACATAACTAGGTGGCTGGCTGAGGATAATAGGCAGTCCTCAAAGGCCATTCAGGAATCCCAAAATGGCGAGGGGCAGGCCAAATTCTCCGCTACCCAGAAACCAATCAAAACAGGTTGAAACTTTTGGGGCTCTGATTCTTTCGCCCTAGGGTGGCAACGAAGCTGAACATGATCGGTCCCGCTTTCCAGAGCTGCCTCCAAGGTTGTGAACCAGCCGCGTGCCAAATCAATAGTCCTCATCCACTCACCGCTGCCCACCTTCCTTATATTTTTTATCAGTGATTATAGGGAGACTTAAAGATCATGGAAAGACTCCAGGTAGGATACAGAAGAATTGCAGAAAAGAACAGGTACCCAGTGAACCACCTTACCAGCAAGGCGAAGGACGAGGGAGAACATAAAAGCTAACACATGAACAAAAGCCAGTTCTATAAAAATGCAATTTGGCATAATAAAATAAAAATGCCTTCATAAGTTATCGAGTCTTGGGGAGATGATTTCAGAGAGCGCCCGTTGATCAGTGTTTACGTATAGACTTCAAGAGCGTAAGGCATAAACTTCCCAAGTTCGCATCACACTTGAGATTAACCTATCTATCACTACATCCTTCCTAATATAATCATTTACAGCGGATTGTTGGTGAAATATGCCAAGATCGTAGCAATATCGTTCTGGTCTGTGATCATATCATACTGTGTGGCATCCGTCGCCTGTACAAAGATAACGTTCCCGCCATTAATGGATATACCACTGGTAGTCGATCCGCCCACCCCGATATCGTAGCGCCAGAACATGGCATACTCGCCTCGGCCACCGATGAGGTATACAGGCCCGAGGCGGCCAAGGTTGGCGGCGTAGCCTTGAAGCTGGGCAAGGATCTGAGGAAATCCATCAGGGGAGTTGCCGCCTTTCCCTTCATAGATAACATTCCAAACGCTTGCTAAGACCCCAGATGCATCCCCAGGTGGAATCAATGTATTGCGCGTGACAAGAAGGTCAATAAATCCGGGCTGGGCCTCAATATACACTTCGGGATTGATTGAGTAGGTCAGGTTGGAAGTTTGGTACCTAACCGAGAGGATACTGTCAAGGAACTACTGTCAGTATAGTAAAGAACGGGAAAAGAGAAATAAAGACGCACGCATTCCAAAGCCCGTTCACGAACCCTTCATCGTTTCCCCTTTTCACGACCCAGGCCTTGTAAAGTTGCTGATCGCATCCAGGGAGGAGGAGAGCCATTGTCAAGCGAATTCAGTTAGCGTTAAGATGGTGAGCGGCCTTCAGAGTGATAATTTGTGAAGTTTCATTCAAGTTTGTACTCGGTTCCTAAAAGCCGCCCGGGGCCGGAATATATATACGTGTTCTTCACTTTGTGCATTGGTTATGGATTGGAATCTCCTCCGTGACAATTGTGGGCCGTGCCATCTGTTCAGCTCGCCACAGAGCCTGTTTCTACCCGTGGGCAACGATTGCTTAGACAACCTGGGATAAAGCGCGAAGCTAATATGCACGGTTCACTAGTCGCATTTGCAGGCAGAAGGGTATGACCGCCGGCAAGCCCGGCAAGTCGTTCTCCAATTTGAGTGGCCTGACTTGCATAGCTTCGCAATTGAACTGAACCGAGGCCATAGCCCTGGCTGGATAAGTGTTCAGCCATTTTTGGTCAAAAGACAAATAGCTGGGGCATGAAGAACGTGTGACATACGACTCGCCCGGGCTATATTTACTGCTTTAAGGAAAATAGGAGCGATTGGCACCGGGAGAGTGGAGGATGAAAAGGGCCGCAGTAGCCCGCACGATACCCAAGTTTATGTATCACATTTCCTTTCCAGAAAGTGCTGGGACAGACGACTTTGAGTGGTTGCTATGTGACCAAAGACGGGCAGGGCAAAGGTTTGTAGGCCCAGATCGGGGGCCGTTCATGGCAATTAGAGCTATTAAAGGTGAAGATGATAACTCCTGCGACTTCAAATCGCCCAATTACGCGATCTCAAATGTTGGTACAAATGGGATACATCTACATTTTATGGTACACCCAGCAACAAGTACAACCGGCTCCGTTCCTATACGGATAATGTAGATATCCGGTGTCTGACCTAAATTATATCACCTCTATTAGTTGTCAATGTCTTCACTCAGAGGTTTAATGATCCTAGAAATGTTGCCATTGTGACGAAATTGTGTCAAGATCCGTTCAATCCATTGCTTCAAAGAATAGGGCAGTCGCATTAACAGCGACTGCTAGAAGGGATACCAGCCATACTACCACACTAAGAACACGTGCGCTTGGTTCCTTCGCGAGACGCAACAGGTCGCTCGTTGCAGTCATGTAAAATACGTTTGGCACCTCCTTCACGTATGTTTTCGTCCTGTCAATTCTTGCCCTTTTACTATCGCTAAGTTGCCCTGTGGCCAGACTGATGTCATTAGATGTTGGCAACTGTTAGTCGTCCTTCACAAAATGACTGATGCAATATGCAATTCCCTACAACCATATCTTCTCGAGTGGGGTGGATATGATTCCGAACCTCCATTGTGCGACGATCATCAACTCTTTTCCTAGCGCTCTAAATATATATAGTCACTCTGTAGTTCGCCATGAATGGCCGGCATTCTTTTTAGCGAGGCCGTTGGCTTGGAATGTGAGTGATTTCGGCCGTTCCGTAATACAATGCGGAGCAGAACAAATAAAAAGAATCACCGTTGTGCTGTTCACAATCATGTCACAAGCATCAAATTTAGGATCAAAAACAATGGAAAATAATGGAAGCTCAAATGCGTTAACCAATGTGCCTCTCATCTATCGCTTAAATTTTGCACGTTGAAATCATTAGACGCCATGTCGTGTCATCACCACCCATATTTTTGTTTTGGTCCTCCTCCCGTCCCAGTCCATAGTCATCATGCCCACACGCCTCCTTTTTTCCCTATCCCTTCGCATACACCCCACGTGCCAGCTTACACGCTAATGGTCCTGAAGACGCTAAACTCCTCTCCCGTGGCCACCAGGCTGCCCGCGATCTGCGGGTGCCAGTGGACCTCCTTGACGTCCTTGAGGTAGTGCACGAAGAGCAGCTGGGGCGGCACATCCTTGACGCCGGCGGTATCCTTGCTCTCCTCGTCATCCAGCTCGACAGCCAGATCCCACAGGGTGACGGTGTTGTCGGCGGCGGCAACGGCCATGATGGAGTCGTCGGTGGGGTGCCACTCGACGCTGGTGATCTGCTCCTTGTGGAAGTTGAAGCTGGCAATGGGCTGGGGCTTGTCGGAGCTGGCCTTCCACTGTCGCAGATCCCAGACGCCCCAGACACCGGCATCGTCACCAGAGGCCAGGAGGTGAGTGGTCTGGCGGGACCAAGACATGACGTTGACGTCGACGTTGGAGACCTGCATGGTGATGGCGGGCTTGCGCGACTTGGATCGCACGTCCCAGATGCGGATGGTGCCGTCGCTCGAGGCCGAGGCAAAGACTGACTGCTCGGAGGGAGACCACTGGATCTCCTCGACACTGCTGGTGTGGCCCTGGAAGGCTCGGTTGTCCGTCACCCAGCCGCCGCCGTCGGTTCGCGTTGTCACGTAGATGAGACCGTCGTTGTCACCAGTCAGCAGCTTGCCTCCGGGAACAAGGGGAGACCAGTCGACGGCGTAACCCTCGCTCTTGTGCGCCCTGATGGTGGAGATGGGCTTGTTCTGCTGGGCAGAGATGGTGGTTCCCGGGTTGTCGAACGAGGCCAGGTGGGGGGTGATGTCGTGGATGAAGACATTGGAGGACTCGGTCATGGTGGCCGTCAGGGTGGTGCCGGGTCGGCCAGCCTCCTGGCTGGGGATCTGGTGCGATCGGATTCGGTTGGTGGTGGAGTTGAGGGGGATGGTCTTGCTCTCGAGGATGGGCTCGGCGTCCTCATCGTCGTCGTCAGACTCGGAGTCGGAGTCGCCGCGGTCCATCTTGCTGAGGCCGCTGAACTTCATGACCATGATCTGGTTGTCGCCGGCCTTGGCGTTCTCAGCCTGGGTACCGGCGACGGTGTACATGGTGGCGGGGTAGGCCTTGCGGTTGTCGCCGAGGCCGTCCTTGATGATGTCGAACGACAGACAGGGCCAGGGAGTGCTGAGGTTGTGAAGCATCTCGTAGGTGGTCGGGTCGGGGGCAAGGCTCTGGCCCGGCTCGAGCTTGTTTCGTCCGACAATGAAGGTTCCCTGGTCGACTTCCATGGCCTCTGCGAAAAATTGTCAGTCTATTTTCCATGCATTGGCTCCCGTTCAAGACTCACCCTTCTCCTCGGCCTCTCTCTCGGCATCGGGTCTTCCGTCGACACCAGCCTCGAGGATCTCGTCTTCGCTCTCGAACTCGTCCTCGAACTCGTCCTCGAATTCACCCATTTCGTTGTCGCCGTCGATGTCCATCTTCTCGGGGCGCTCGCCGCCCTTGAGGGGAGCATCGTGCTCGGAATCTGCGTTGCGCTTGGCCATGGCTGAAGCGATTCGACGAAATAAAAATTGACGACTTTAAAGAACAAAATCTAGAGGAAAATTCTAGATTTTCTTTTCCGGCGCGTGACTAACCAAGTCAACGAGCGACTCAAAAACCGGGGAGAAGATAAAAAAAATAAAAGTCCCCAATCGTGGTGGTGATGCGATTTCAGTCCAACCAAAATTTGTGCCCCTCCAAAGCAGTGCGCAAAGAAAAAATTTGGGGGACCTGCCCCGCCATGACGCAGCGAGCCGGGAATTAGCCGGCGTGCTGGACTGCGATAAGAGGGCTTATCAGCCAAAGTGGCAGCAGGCGGTGTTTCATGATGGAAAAGCCATGATACGGGTGTTTTGTGGTTAGAGTAAATCCAGCGTCTTTTTTAGGGGATTGATGCCTAGTTGAATACAGCATGCGAGGCCATGTCGATATCACGAGTCATCGGAGAGATAGGGTTCATGGCCAACATGCTCGTTGTGTTGCCTGATGTTGCTCAATGTGGATGCATTGTACAAGATGATGAATTGTCATGCTGGACAGGCGCACAAGGCTGCATCAAAGTAAATTGCACAAAAGGATCCATAAATGGAATCATTCCTGATTCCAAATGGACGGCGTCGCATCTGACTATCCCGTCATGCAAGTCATTTAGCAGCAGCTCCCGTCCCGTTAACCACCGTTTGACGGGCGAATCCACTAAATTTTTTTTAGGGGGCGGCAGAGAAGAGGGGTGGGTTTTTTTTTTCCTGTTGGTCTTGTTCGGGAATATTCCACAGAATGCGAGAACGAATACTGCAGAATCCGGGGTGGATGGACGGACTGGGCTGATTGATAAACAAGGATGCGCAAATATTAAGCTACTCGTCATCTGGAATCGCAATGTCTCCTTTGAGGATCCATGTACGGCCGGCAGACGCATGGACACACGACCCATGCCGCATTCCGTGACCATGATTCCAAAGCCGGAGCAGGCCCGCCCCGCCAACCCGTGGCATTTGTAAGGCGGCGCCGCAGACGCCATTGGACGGGGCCCATGCTTGGCTCCCGAATCCGAGTTCCGGCGCTTTGTCATTCAAGCCATGTTGGCCATGTTGGCCGTGTTGGTGGCCATGCTTGGTGGCCATGACGCCCGTGTGCGTCCAATCCCCCGCCGTTGGCCCCCTCCGACAGCCCGAGAGCCGCGTATGGCGTAATGAGGTTGGGGTCGGCGCCGATTGTGTCATCGAGCCCGACTTATTCATCACCCTGGGCACCCTGGGGGATTGATTCCATACCTGGCACTCCAGAGCCCAGTATATATATCCCTCTAGCGCGGGCCCCTCTTTGTCCCTCTGCTACTTTTTCTAACCCCCACTCGTCCCATCTCCAAAACCTAATAAAGATACCCCTCATCTCTTTTGAGAACAGAAACTTGTTCCAACAATCACCACCGTCACCAACAACACAAACACCACCACACACCACACACAACCCGCAACCATCCACAATGTCTGCCGTCAAGGTCCTCCAGAACAAGGCCGAGTTCCAGGAGCTCATCAACAAGACTCCCTACGTCGCCCTCCAGGCCACCGCCACCTGGTGCGGTCCCTGCAAGGCCGTCACCCCTCTCTTCGCCAAGCACGCCGAGACCCTCACCAAGCCCGACCAGTACGTCTTTGCCAAGTTCGACATCGACGACCTCCCCGACCTGGCCCAGGAGCTCGGCATCTCCTCCATCCCCGCCTTTTACTTCTTCGAGAACGGCGACAAGGACTCCGACTTCAAGGGCGCCAACCCCCCCGTCCTCAAGAAGACGGTCGAGGAGTACTCGGCCAAGGCTGAGGCCGCCGCCGCCGCCGGAGGCAAGACCGAGGAGTTTTAAGAGCCTCTAAAAAAAAAAAAAAGCGTAAATGAGAACCCAAGTGTATAGACACGCACGCACTGCATGTCTCCAGTCGACCATGGGCCGGCCGTGTGGCACGGAATGAGGCGTTGGAGGCGCATGGACATGGCGGTGGGAATAGAAATATTACACATGGGCGTAACGCAGCCAAAAGCAAAAACAAAACAAAAAAACATGACTGACGATGATGGAAAATGGGACGTGAATGTCGCCTTGCGGCATACATTCGCACACACGCGACACAAATTCCCTCGTATCCACCCACTCTGAGCGGATACCTTCTTAGATACTAGCAAAGCAATTTAAAACAACATCTTGTTCCAACTCGATTGTCTCAATTTCTACGTAGTCTTTGCTGCACCTCACATATTAAATTTATCCTCGTCTCTTCGAAGCTCCTGGATACTGACAAAGCAATCTAAACGACATCCTGTTCCAACTAGATTGTCTCACTTTCCAAGTACTGTCTCTATTTACACCAGAATAAACGTCACATTGTCACACACATCTTCTAGCTTGGCTTATATAGTAAATTTCGTCGAGGTGCTTGCGTGCTTGCTTGCTGTCAACACCATGTACACCATAAGAGGTTGGTTCTGCTATCGGCACTACCCCGCGGCTATCTGCGATCCTACTACCCTGGTAGGTAGGCTATACACAAAAAGTTTCCTTCCCTCCTCTCTCCTCTTCTTGGTCACCATATTTTTGGGGTTGCCCGTTTTGACTCCGCTGTTGAAAAATCCAAATCCCTGGCCAGAGTGGTATGCTTTACTCGTACATGAGTTTCCCGGAAGTGTTCATTTCTCCGCAAGACGCCTTGATCCAACTTTGCAGTTGCCCAAATAAAAAACAAAACAAAACGCAAGAAGACATAAAATGGTCGCTGATTTGACTCCGGCCGTTGTGATGCATCAAACAAAATAAAAAACAGAAATGGGGGGGTGTGTGAACAGTAAAAGAAAAGCAGTAAATGAATGAATCCGGCGCTTCGTGCCAGCACTTCCAGAGTGTGTCGTTCTCTGGCTTCCTCGTCGTTCAATGTCGTCCATAATCATCTTGACTCTCTAATCGCTTATATCGGCGCTCATACGCCCGACTCCAGAATCCACGCGCTTCTTTGTAACAGAGAGGTATTCCTTCCGCTCAAACGAGCCCTGTCGGTTAATGTCTTGGGTCCGTCTTGCTGCCAGCACTGGGCCAGCCGACCGGCGTCGGTTGACTGCCTCTTCGCTCTTGAGCCGGCCGAGGTCACCTATAGCGAGACTCTTACGGCCGTTTGACTTCTCCCTCGGCGCCGTCAAATATTGGCCACTGGCTCGAGGTTGGCTTCCATTCGTCTGTGTCCCGTTGGTGCTAAGGGGAGAGCTGATGACTGACGAATATCTGTTCCTCCAACGGCCCAGCTTCCAGAAGCTGCCTTCGCCCTTGTCTTCCTTGTCGGAATCGGCGCTGATCAAGCTAAAACTGGGGGTTGGGGGGATCGACATGGCACTAGTCCGCTTTTGCTCTCTTGTCGTTGGCGCATTCGACACAAACGTGCCACGCGAAGCCACACTACCCGTAGGGCTTCCAGGATGTTGGTTTCGAGGAATGGGGCTCGAGAGATAGGGTTGCTTCCTAGCTTCCGAAGCCAGGGTGGCTGCAGAGGCGTTCATCGACGCCCGACCGGCCTTTGAAGGTGACATGGAGCGCTCGCTCCTCGTCGGCGTTCCACCCCAGCTGAGTCTGTTGGAATTGGAACCTCCTTCATCGACATTCTGCCGCCAGGTATTGATCCTGTCCGTCGCATGTTGAAGTTGGACGGGGTTTGGTCCTTGCGATATGTTGAGAGAGCTTCGTCTTGACTGGATTCGACTGCCCGCACTCGTCCTCGTCATGATACTAGCACTCCTGCCAACTCCTGCAATTCTGCCCGAAAACTTGGAGCCCGACTCCCATAATGCCTGCTGTCGCTTCTTGTAGGCACAATCCTGTCGGAACACCTTAATCGTACCCGTCCGGTCCGTTGTGATAATAATGTTGCCGTCGAAGTGCTTTGATCGCTCCAGGAACGCGGGGCTTTCCTCAGGGCGTCGACCAAAGGAGGGTGTATCGCTGTGCTCATCCTCCTCAGACACTGCCGAAATGCTTGTCGCACTTTCTTCGAGGCTTCGTAACGTTACCGGTGGCGGGTTGCATAAGTCGTAAATCGGGTCACCGGACGCGCTCAGTAGCAGCCTGGTCTTAGTAGGCGCCATCAGGGCGGTGGTGACTACTTCGGGGTGAGCATCGAATGACTCATAAGGCTGCTTATCCCTAAGATCGTTTTCATTGGAGTTGAGCTTCCAAATGTAAGCCCTACGGTCTTCGCTTCCGCAAATAACATAGTTTCCGTCATCGCTGAAACGGGCGTGAATCTGACTCGACTGGTTTTCCAGGCCGCGATACTTGACCTGTACCACCTTGTCGCTGAGGTTGTAAACGCGCACTCGAGAATCGTTGGAGCTGATGAGGACCTTGACGATGCCGGCTTCGGGGCCTTCGGGAACCGTCATGGTGCGAATGCCGGTGATCTTGCTTCCCTTGGCGTTCTTGCCCCTCGACGATCGTACGTGAATTTGATATTTCAGCTTGAGACCTTCCGTCATGTAAAATGTAGCCATTCCGCTCAAGACGCCGCAAATTGCCATTTTCCCATCCGGTGTAAAGGCCACCGCAGTGATGAACTCTCCGGCAGATGTCTCGTACGCCACTGTCCGGTCAGTAATGCTCCATAGTCTAAGTTGAGCGTCCAGGGATCCGGCCAGGAAAAATCGATCGTCGGTGGGGTGAAAGGCAATTGATGTAACCAGGTCCTTGTGTGTGAAGGTGCACAGGCAGTCGTTTCGGGTCATGTGCCATAGTCGTACGGTCTTGTCCATGGATGACGAGAGGAGGAAGTTGTTCTTACTCCAGCTCAAGGCCAACACCTCACCAGTGTGTCCACGGAACTCCCGAACAGGCTTGCTTCGGAAAACTGGGGCGCTCAACTTCGCTCCGCTGGGCCCATGCTGAGATTCCTCCTCTTCATTCGCCCTTCGCTCCTCAGCGGTGGACAAAACGGCAAAGACCCTGACGATCTGGTCCTTGCCGGCAACAGCGAGGTATCGTCCATCGAGGCTGAATTCGGCGGCCCAGATGGCATTGCCAGCCTTCAACAGTCTGTTCCCCACGGCGGTAGCGGGGGCGCGGCCTTGCTGTGGCTGTTCCGGGGTTTGGTTGGTGCCCATCAGCTCCTGGGCGAGGAATAGGTGGTTGAAATCGCGGTCCTTCTTGTTGTGTGCCTTGACTCTGATGTACCGGGGGGGCTCCTTGTACAAGGGGATGTAACCGCCGCCCGCACCGACGATGGACGTGAGGGCTTCTGCGTTGATGCCATCGGTGCGAAGGTCTCCAAGTTCCGAATCAGAGTCGTGCATGTCATCGTCCTTTTTCCAGCTGCCGCGCATTCCCAGTCGACTCAAGAACGAAGGCCCCTTCTTGCTGTTGGCAACCGTTAGCCTCCTCTCCCCCTCGACCTCTTTCTCCTTCCCAGCGGCACCGCGAGTGAATGCATACCTTCGCTCTTTTGCAAGGTCCAACAGGGCATTCGGCGATTTGCCAATATCAGAACTCTTGCGTGGGAGTTCGATGGCTGGGCTGTCTGGTCGTCCAGTGGTGGTGCGCACTAGACGCTGTGCAATAGTGGGTTCCTTCTCAGAAAGGTTGCTTGTGGTTCTTAAAAATATTTGCTGCAGAGAGACATGTTAACACAAAAGGCAGCCCAAGGACAACAAAAGGGGGCATCAAGGTGGAAGGCTAACTGTGCTTAATGGATCAAGGCCAGCGTTTGCGGGAGGACTCGGAGATGACGCTCGGGAGGGACCTTTGGCGTCTTTAGAGTCCTTTGCATGCTGGACCGAATTGGCTTGCGATTGTTGAGTGGTCGAGTGCTTGCTCGATTGTGTATCCTGCCTAGTGATTGGTGCACCTACTGAGGTTGATGTCAGCTTACACCGAACAACGTGTAGTGCCAGTAATAGGACCGCGCGGGAGCGGGCGCATGTGGAGGTGTAGTTGGTTGTGAAGTAAGGCACGGGGAGATAGGAAGACGGACTACGTGAGAGAGAGAGGGCGAGCGAGGGCAGAAGCTGGAGGTCCCGAGGTATATCTAAAGTCTGGTGGTGCACATGGCTCTGGGGTGTGGCATCGCGGGAGGCAGTGGGGCATCAGGACGGAGGGAGGGGGGGGCACGAGAGTGTAAAAAGAAGGGATTGACGGGGCATTGAAGCTCGTCGAGGCTCTGGGGAGACACGATCTTCAGGGCGCAGACGTAGACGTACCTTGGGAGTCGGCGGCGAGGCTCTGTCTGCGACCTCTGGGGGTGCCGGGGATGGAGATGGAGCGGGAGTGACGTTTGGAAGTCAATTCTCCTTCGCCACGGGAAGCAGGCAAAGACATGGAGGGCGACATCTTCCATGCTGCGTGGGCACGAGGGACCTAAAGAGGGTCAAGAGGAAGCATGAGCTTGAGGCATCGGAGGGTTGCGGGTGACCGGCGGTCGGCGTTGTAGTCGAGGGGAAAGTCCGCGGATCCGAGGAGAGCGAGAAGAGTGCGAACGAGGCCAAACGGTGCAGCGGAGCGCGAGAGAAAGAGTAAGAGAGCGCGCACGCAGTGAGGATGCAGTGTAGCGCACAGCGCAGTTTGCAGCAGCGGCAGCAGCAGCAGCAGCCAGCAATAACAGCAGCAGCGGAGCGGAGTACAGCACAGCGCAAAGCAAAGCACGGCGGATTCACAGAACCTGCCTAGCAGGTACCCACGTATGCCCTGTACGCAACCCAGGCACCCAGCTAACTGAACTTAGTAGGGCTGTGGGGGGTGTGCGCGTTGTGCGCGTGGCTGTGGGGTGCGGTTCCAAGGTTGAGGACACAAACGGAAGCAGGGAGGATCCGAAGGGTCCGAGCAGTGCGCGCGAGAAGTACGAGAGAAGCGCCTGGTGGGCTGGTGGGCTGTTCGGACGACGTCGGTGTGTGGTGTGTGGTCGTCGGCCTTTGCTTGCAGTGCGATGTGCGAGATGGGGGGAGTGCGAATCCGCGGCGACGGGGGGCGCCCAGAGTTGTATCTTGCAGCGGCCAGCGGTTTGGCGGTTGGCTGGAGCTGGGCTGTCCGGGGCGTCCGGGGGTGGACGAGAAAAGAGTCAGTGAGGGTTGAAAAGGCGCGCGCGTGTGTCAGACGGTGGGTTCGAGGCCAGGGATTATGGGGGTTGAAGGGGTCAGGGAGGAGAGAGAGGACGGAGGATCATGTAGATGTAGGTGAGAGAGCGGGTGGTGATGGCTATGAGACGGAGCCAAGAGAGCTATGAGGTAATGCAAGCAATCTATGTGGCGAGATGGCAAGCAGCGCAGATGCTACGGATGTGCGAGTATGTATGCCTTGCAACAGCCCCAAACGAGTGTGCACCGTGTCAGGAAGGGGGAGGTAGGAGAGAGAAAAAAACAGGTTGTGAGGACAGGCCAGTGAGGCTCTCGCCTTGGCCGTCTTGGTCTATTCGTACTCGAGAGGCCCAACCCGCGCATTCGCTTGTCGTCAATGACAACGAGACTTAGCGGGTGGGTTCGCCTCTGGCCCTGGGCGCCTTGGCGGCGGCGACTCGGAATTGGGAACGAGGGTGCCAAAGATGAGTGGCGGTGGGTCATACAGTAGTCTTCTTTTTTTTTTAAGTCGACGGGCGAATCGTGTGCAACTTTTTTTTTTAGGTCGACAATTGGGGACAGGTCCAGATAATATTACCCCGTAAGATGGAACAAAGAAGAAAAAAAAATTTAAAGAAGTGAGGTGGGATATTGGAGGGGGATGACAAGGACGCAACCCAATGCATTAGAGTGAGACGTTATGGTCTACGTTATGGCCTTACACGTATACAGTAGAAGGGAAAATTACACGGTGGCGGCATCACGGCTGATTGCTGGTAAGCCTTGCTTACACTGCGGCTGCGATTAAGGTGAGGGATTCGAGCGACATGTGGCTGTGATGACGGTAAGCAGTAGAAGCAAAGTGCACTTCTGCAATTGGACAAGGCATGAAGTCATGGGATGGCCCATTGAGGTAAGACAAGCCCATTGAAACCCGTCACCCACGGCATCCATGCTATGCCTTGCAGCCCCCCGGCCGTACATCACCGCCGGCAATTGGCTGGAGGGCTGCCTTTGCGAGTACGGGCTGCTGATCTGCTGCCAATGGAGGGTAGTGTTCCGAAGGGTGTACCTACAGTACCGGGGGGGGGAGGGCTACCCTGCCTCTCACTCTCTCTCTCTTCAGCGGGGAGGGGCTGGAGCTGATCCCATCGATTCAGAGAGATGCATGTTGCCCGCCCATCGATGGACATGGCCCGCGGATAGCACGGGATGACTCGAGAGATCTACCGGCCCCATGCGCGAGAGTCTAGAACTTCGAGTCCGACTTACTTAAAACGGAACGAGAGTCCAGGCAAGGCGTCCTCTACGTGCACGCCACCGGCAACTGCCAACCATGGTTCGAATCTTGACTTTTCTTGGATGCTGGGTTCCCACTGGGCTCTCTCTCGCGCGCGCGCTGAAGGGCCTCATTACAGTCAAGGGGGAGCAGGCGAGCAGCAGCTGGAGCTGGAGGAGGAGGAGGCGACAGCCGTTTGCTAAACTTCAACAGTAGCGTCTCCTCGGGCCCAATGTGGCGCGAACCCTCCGGATCAGTGCTAGCACGGGGGTTGGGGATTATTTTGACGGCCAGGAAGGGAAGAGAAAAAAAAGAAAACGAATTCGCCGACCAGGATCCACGTCGAGAAGAGGTCGTGTGTTCACCTCTGTATTAATTGCCCGCCCCGCTGCTGTAGAGGGAGCGAACCGAGGCGGCGCGGCGGCGGGGCCATGCTTCTGGACTCGGGGAAGTTAAGTAAGCGTCGTTAGCTACAGATGTAGTGGTCTTTCTTGTTCAAGCAAGGCAGCATTGTTTTCTGCATCGCCAACATCGGGATTTTGGCTCGAGACAGTCTGAGACCCTATCTGTTGCAAACCGCTCGTAAATGCACTCCCGCCCTAGCCGGGTCCCGAACCAGTCAGTACTGTCCGCCGCCCATCCCATGTCAGTCCCAGTGCTGCACCCCGTATAGATCGCCCCCCCCATAATGACCTCACAGACCACTTCCTCTCCCCCCCCCCTCGTTCGGATCAACATGCGTTCCCGTGCTACTGTCAGCCCTTTTGTCCTACTCAGACTACTCAACTTAGCTGCCACCAGCAATCAATTTACCTTTTGTCACCTTGTGAACTGTGAGCGACAGCGCTAAAAGCGGAATTGGCCCGGACAGCTGTCAACCCAATTCGGGGCGCGGATCCCAGGCCAAGCCAGGCCAGGCAGTTGTTTCGAGCACCCTCCGCCAGCCAAAGGGAGCGGAAGAAACGCTGCAGCCTTGGGGGGGACCACAACACCGAAACCCCTTGCGGAGTTGCAGAGAGAGACAGTGACCGACTAACACGTACATGCTCCGATGCTCCGTGGGCACGCTCCGTAACATTCACATGCATACGCGTATTCAGCCGTGTGCCCCATCGCATTCGCATCAGAGCATTCCTTCGTGCGGCATTATCGCGGACGCAAAGGTCTTGGCACCCGCCGTATTTGTTCCCTTCTCACACGCAGAGAAGAAAGTCGGTAAGTGGTCCAAGCAGCGTCGCAATGGTCGGGCGGCGGACCACTGCAAGCTGCCGCCGGCGACGACGTGATGCCTGTAAATCAATCCATCCGTGCAACGTACATTTCACATGTTCGGCGCCGAGCCAGCTTTTAGCGGCACACATGGCCAGCATTTACAGGGCCCCAGCCCAGGGAACCGGGACCCCAGATTTGCTGCGTTTACCGCTGCTGCTGGTTGCGCCATGACGTGGACCGGCTGCCCTTCTCGAATGATGCACTGCGACGTGCCCAAAAACAAAAACTACCAACTGCCACATCTGGGCCACACAAGACAGCAGGCAGATGCGAAAAATCTCCGCTCAAGGCCCGCCCCAAGGTCCCACGCCCGCGGCGCACCCAACGCCCAGGTTCAGGAACGCTCCGTCGAGCTTCCGTGATGTGCACTCGGGGACCAAAGCTTCGGCGCCGTTTGATTCGTCACCTCCAACGGGTGCCGAGGCTTTTTCCCAGGGGCAAGCCAGCAAAACACACCAACCAAACCACACGACAGAAGCAAGAAGCAGGAACAGGAAGGCCCAGCGACCCTAGGCGCATGCGCACACCCGCTGCTTGCTGCTTTGCTGCTTTGCTACTTGCTGGTCGGAGGAAGAGGGGGGGGTGGGTGGTCGCGCCCAGGGTTCGCCGTAGGCGTGGGCCAAGAAGGTCCCCGATAAAGCGGGAATTCAAGTCCTGCCAGCGCAGATGCGGTGAGCTGAAATGAGGCGAGGTGAGGTGAGGTTGGCGATTGCAAATCCCGACGGGGCACGGAGGACGGACTTGAATTCCCTCCGTGAGTCGGTGCCGACGGGGAGAATAACGAGTGCGAGCGGCAATCGCATAGCGCCTAGGGCCGGGTGTCCACTCTTGTGCTTGGGCTGGGCCACTAATATTTTAGCTTGCAGATGTGATCTCGAGTCCGATTCTGCTTGTGTTTTACTTTTTCTTGCTTTTTTTTGTTTTATTTTTGTCTCCAACTATAGGTCTTGGGCTCTTTACCCTGGGGGCTCTCGGGATGCTATTAAATTCCGTGAGCCCCAGCAGATGGGGTTCCCCCCCCAGTTCTTTTTTCTCCAACTATGCGTGCATAATAGACACGATAAAACAGAAGAAGAAAAAATTGGAGGTGGAAAATTGCACATCGGAGAATGGTCACGGGCCCCGCAGGTTGGCCAGAGAGGTGAGGGGATATTCGGTACATATCGGACGTAGCCAACACCGAGCCCTCACTCATCCCCAAACCTCTCCTCTTTTTCCCAACTGCAAACTCCGTCGGTCCCGGGATTTCGCCAACTGCCGCGCTGTTTCGGCCTTGATCCCTGCTGTCTCAAACGCTACTGTATGTGACATTGGTCCCTCTCACCCATCATCCCATCTCTTGCTGCTGTTCGTGCTGGGTACATCATGTACCGCATATGCTATGCTTGCTTGTGCCTGGGCCTAGATAGGCGGATGGCACCCACACACAGATGAGCCCAGCCCAACGCAACCCGGCCCAAGACAGAAACAGGAAGAAAAAAAAATATGTGCCGGCAGAAAACATGTGTAGCCTTGCGTGAGCCTCACTGACCTGCCTGCAGCAAACCAGGTTTTTGCTCCCACTACGTACCCAGCCAGGCGGGAAATCTTGTAACACGTCACACTCGGGCCACCAACAACACCACACACACACTGGTTTCCCATATCAAATACGCCCCAACTAGGCAAAACCCAGAAAAAGGGAAAACAAAGAAAAAGAAAAGAACAAAGATAGCCTACCCCGGCCCTTACATTCCCCGCGGGATTCAGCTCGGAATCCGTCCTGTGTCTCTCTTAATTTTACATCCCCCACACCCATTCGCTGCACGGCACGACTCATTCTCACGCCCCTCGTCCCACACCCTCGGGAGGCACTTCGACAACTTGTTCGACCCAAGCTCAACTGCCACAAATCACATCCCAGACCCAGCCAAGAGAAAAATGAAGCTAGTATCGCGCAAGGTCCCCAAAACGCTGGAGGAGGAGACGGTGTCGCTTCTGCCCGAGGATCCCGAAGACATGGTTCGTTTCTATTCTCTATTCGGGCCCTGTCAACCTTCTCTGCCCCTCCCATCACCACCACCACCCCCTCTCACGTCACCGTCCTCAGCCTTGCCGCCGCCGCACCCCCAGCC